>PVIJ01001974.1:0-121126 GCA_004024925.1 Scalopus aquaticus
GTGTACGCGCGCGTGCCTGCTCAGCTGAGGAAGGAGGGTGAAGCTAGAATGAGGCACCTATCCCAGGCTCGAAAGATGGGCTTGTGTCCAGATCCTCCCCCCACTTTGCACAATCTTTACTAAGTTCACAGTCGCCTGGGGGTCCTGAGAGGCCGTGACATAGTTTCCTGTGCCAGAATTTAAGGAGCTTGGAAAAAAGGACTTCACAATACTAAATATATAGGGGACAGGATTACTATTCTTTTGTAGCTCCTTACACTGCTTCTAAAATTATCTCTGCGACAGGAAAACTAGAGGTAGGAAAGCACCATTTGCAAGGTAGCTTTTGCACTAAAGTCTCTCTTTAAGCTTTTTGGGTTGTTATTCTTTAATTAAATTAGTTGCATTCTCTGCTGTGGAACTGAAGGGGGAAACAATCTATCATCCAAGTGGAAAGCAAAGACAGCTGGCTGGATGTGTTAATTGGCATTGGATCATTCGATATCAAGCCTTTACTAGAAGATTCCTGGATTTCTTTTATATACTGAAAGATAATCACTAGGCTCATACTTTATGCTGCCGGGCACTTTTCATTCTCAAATTTAACAATCTCATGCTTTTCTTGGAGGATGTTACATATGTAACAGGAAAGACTATGAGAAGGAAAGTTATTTTGAGAACACAATGACTCGATTTAGACTAAAATTTAAATTCCAGCAAGTCTGGATATTCAAAGCAATTTGATTAGGTAGGTAATATAATTATGTGTGAAAATACCATGTTTTCTACTACCACTGTGTTCACTTCATGTAAATTTGGTTGTATGATAAGATTTGATTTTGTTTCTAGTCCTGGTGACTTGGCCACAGATGCTTTGCCTTGATTCCTATATTCAATCATGGTATAGAGATAAGCACTTGATCTTGGTGTAAATGACTAAATGCTGTGAAGTTGAAATTAGGCTATACTGAAGTAGCCATCCAAAATGATCTCATCTCAATACATAGAAACTTGAAAATTCTTTATGTGTCTGTAACGTCCTTTATGGTTGGAAGTGGTCATTCTCAACCAAAGCAAGAGAGGTTTTTCTTCTTTTTATGGTGGCATACACCATATATATATTTATTTTTTTCCTCTCTGTATTTTCATTCTAAAAAAGAGGGGGGGGGATTTAATTAGAATTTCAACTTTCCTAATTGTAGTTGAATTATGTTGGTACTTGCAGAAAGTCTCAGGTTATACCTGTGCGTATATGTTTCTGGAGCAAAAACTTCTTTACTGTGAGAAGAGCTGGTTGTGTGAGACAGGTCTAGTTGACACTACAGTCCTCCTCACAGCCATGCATGGGTATGTATGTTCATGTGTGTGTCGATGTGTTTATATGTGTGTGTATAAGTATGTACATGCGGGGTAAGTGAGAAGCTAAATGAAGTAAGAGTGTTTTATTAAATTATCACTTTCTATTATCATTTTTTAAAAATGATAGAACTGGGGTATAAGCCAGAGGTGCGGGGGCCGGAAGGTGAGAGGATTCACCAGGGTCAGAGTGGGGAGCAGAACAGCAAATTTACTGACATACAATGCTGAGGGGAGCAGCAGGCAAGACAGGAGAGGTCTGCTGCACCATATAGGTCAGCTCCCTGGCTGGGGATCGAACCCAGGCCATAGTGGTGATAAGACTGAGACTTAACCTCTAGGCCACAAGGGAGACCCCTTTATTATCATTCAGTGTAGGAAAGGTGGCATATTTTCTCCCGGTCTAAGATTTAGTGCTTTCAAGCCAATGGATCTGCGAGAGCAGGTTCTGGAAAATCTGGACTACCCAGAGTTCCTTTGGCTACTGAGCACCTGCTCTGTGCCTGGCTAGGAGAGGGATCCTGTTCTGTGATGGGGTGTCCTTTCCCTCCACTTGCTTTGCAGGCAGAGCCTCCAGCAAGCGAAAGGTCCCCACAGCCCCAGACCAGCCTGGGCCCTGACTGCCACAACATTTGAATTCTCTGAGTTACTCCTAATTTTGTTTCTGAACCTAAGAGTCTGTTTCCCTTTTCCACCAGAATAACTGGGAAAATGCTTTCGATTTTTATATGTTCCTCAAGTGGAAGGCAGAATTTGCTTCTTATTTTATTTTCTTATTTGCTTCTTAATTAATGTCTCATAGCTTACCTTCTGTACAGCGAGAGAAAAAAGCAGATTGATTCATACACTCCTGTGCGCTCTTATAAATATGAACATAACCAGACCTCACGTGGGGATCTGTCTTTAAGGGAACAGAAACTCTATTTCTGCAAAACACGACAACCTGAACCCTCTCCCTTGTTACCATAACACTGTGGGATGAGCGTCTCTGCCCCCTCCCCTCCTATTAAAAGGATGTCCTTGCCAGTGAGGACCAGTCTCCCCCTTGTTCCCGAGAGCTGACACTTAGGTACCTCTGAATGGGGTTATAAGTGAAGAATTGAGCCAAAACTTAAAAATCATTATTTGTCACACGTCTCCACTTACCCAGACAAAAATTTCTACATGGGGCTCTTAAGTCTTGAGAATAAAAAAGAGTAAAAACAGTTCCCACTCACCTGTGATGACTGACATTCCAGCAGTTGCACCTGCTGTTGGCTAAAAAACAAAAAAACAGAAACAAAACAAACAAACAAAAAATGAGCCCTTTCATTCCCATGGTGAAAGAAGGCCAACTTCAAAGATTAGGAATTTAGGTTTGTTTTGGATAAAACTTCAAATAGTTGGTTTGTTCATCCGGCCTTTATCAAGCATTTTGGCGCCTTGACCATCAGGCAGGAAACCTGTGAGAACAGACTCTGCGAGGCCAAAGTCTCCACCTTGGCTCAGTGAGGCTGGCGATGGAAGCCCTTCTTGGGTCTCCTGAGTGCTGCCTCTCAAGGCTGAGTGGGGCAGGCCACGTCATGGGGTGCGAATCGGTAGCTGAGATTGGACTGTTTGTTCCAAGCATCAAAGACAGAGGCCTGGGGGGAGGGGGGCTGAATGTCCACAGGTGAGCCCTCTTGCGGTTCCGGGTCTTCCTGAATGCTCTACACCCTCAGGAACTTGTCTTTGTGACACTCTGCCTGCAAATCACTGTTGAAAGGAGACCCCAGGTGCCTGGGACTGAGGGGGGCTGAGGTCAGAGCTCAGAAAGCCTGTAACTCCCAGTGAGACTAACGGGATCCCCATCCCTGGTGACAGTACCAGCTAACAGTCGCGTGCGCCAGGCCTCTTCTCTAACACATGGCGGAGAAAGGTCCCTTCTCAGAGCCACGTGGAGAACATCTAAATTCAAGGCTCCAGCTCCATCATGCATCCCTGGGGTGACTCATGTTGGGGACGCCCCTTCAAGTTTGAGAAGCTCTGCAGTGTGGGAGCTATCCCTGGTCTTAATGACTTACGTTTCTGTGACTGCTTGCTCTCTTTGCCAGACGTGAGTGGTCTGACCATCCTCTGCGTTCTTCTCCTCATCCTGACAGAAGTGGCTATCTCCCTAACTTACTGATTATGACTCTTCTTTGAAAAGGAAAAAAAGTTGCAAACATAGGTCACCCTCTACAAAGACGTGTTTTGGAAAATCTGTGGATGAGATTGAATGTGGTTTTATCCATACACCCAGAGATGTCACTTTAGGGGGTGCTTGACGTTTCATTTGCTTAAACGACTGATTGATCCATAGGGGAGGGACCCAGAGCTGCTCTGGTCTGGTTACCGTGAGCAAGAACAGTGCTTCCCGCAATGACTCCTCTTGCTAGGGTGCTACGTCTCAGCTGGCGGCCTCTGCTCCCTTCCGCTTTCCCAAATCAGGACGGCCCCTGGCCTCCTAGTGAAGCCACCTGAATCTCCAGGGCACCCAAGGACTGCAGTCTGTCTGGACTGCCTGGCTTCTTACTCTCAGCCCTTCATGCGTAAGTCTTCCCTCCCCACCCCACAGCATTTCAGAGTGTCACCTGCAGTGTACCCCAGAGCTTCTCTGCTGGGTGTCATGGGTTTTCCCCCAGGTATGAGTTTGGGCAACCTTGGGGGTTTCCTCCCCTTTTTAGGTACTGACTGCTCTTTAAAATTCTGCATACAACAGCCTGTCCTCCAAAGCCCCCAAGAAATTGCAACACAAAATTTAAGTATCTAACAAATATTCCTGGTTTCTTTTAAAGCTCTATTTATTTATGCATACACGCTGGGATGTAGGCCAGTGGTGTGGGGGTAGGGGGTTGAAAGGATTCACCAGAGACAGAGTGGGGAGCAGAACAGGCAGACGGTCAGAAATACGCTGCTGAGGGGAGCAGCGGGCGAGGCAGGAGAGGTCTGCTGCGCCATGTGGGAGTCTCCCTGGCTGGGGATTGAATTTGTGCTGCAGTGGCTCTGGATACCTTCATAGTGCTGCGCTTAACCTTTGTGCCACCGGGGAGGCCCTATATCCTGTTAAGTGTAAAATGTAAGGACAAGGTGCAGGTAACACACCCATGTGACTTACGTGTGTGTGTGTGTGTGTGTGTGTGTGTGTGTGAACACTGATACATACAGGCTGCAATTTTCCCATTAGGAGGTGTCTGTCCTGAGAACCCTGATTTTTTATAACCTGGGTCAGCTGAAACTTGTCATTGGGACAGTTCACCAAGGTGGAACCACTTACAGAATTGTCTTTTGCCCCATCTATGCCTCTTTTCATACCTACAGCTCTCAGGACCATGAGGCTCTTCTGGGAAGAGGCCTGACTTAGGTCTCTGGGGACACTCAAGGGGTGGCACACCCTAACAGTTTATAGTGTATTTTACTGGGGTCCCGCAGAGAAACAGAACCAGTTGGAGATGGGTGGGTGGGTGGATGGATGGATGGATGGATAATCTCTATATATAGATATATCTCTCTAAAAATTTATATGATACAATACCTATAATAAATCTCTCTAAAGATCTCTAGAAAAAATAGATATCTATATATATGAAGATTGATTCATCTAGCTAGCGAGCTTAAGAAAAATTTATTATAGAAATCGGCTCGCTTGATGTTGAAGCCGAGAAGTCCCACCATCTGCTGTCTGCAAGCTAGAGACCCAGGAAAGCCAGGGTCTCTAGACCCTGGGTCCAAAGACCTGAGAACCAGGGGAGCCACGGCGTGCACCCCAAGCTGAGGGCCGGGAAGTTGAGGTGAGGTGTCCCGGCTCAGCAGTGAGGCAGACGGAAGTGTGACTCCTGCCTGCTGCCCCTTGTGGTCTAGTCAGCCCTGGGGGGATTGGAGAGGACCATCTGCTTTACTGCATCCACAGATTCAGATGTTAATGGCTTCAGAAACACCTTCACAGACACACCCAGAAACAATATTTAATCTGGGTACCTCATGAACCAAGCCTCTGTTTGGTATCTTAAAGGATTTTCTTTGGCCAGAATATAACAAGTGAAAAAGAAGGGAGGCAGTTCTGGAATGTTTGCTTCAGCCCTGACCGGCCTTTGAGCATGGTCAGGTCTGCTGCTGACCCTCACAAAAACCTTGAGGGGCACAGCGTGGTCACCTTCTCCCAGAGGAGCGGGAGTGGAGGGAATGGAGGAGTAAAGCATTTCAGGAGGCACAGAGGCTCCTGAGGAGGGGAGACTGGCCATGAGGAGGCCTTGGGACTCTAGCCAAGTCACCCCTCCGGGACCAAGGACCGTTCTCTACTTAGAAGTGGATACTGTTGGACTTAAGGTCTGAGGCCCCGCCGGCCTTGCCCTGTGACCACTTTAAATGACCAAGGGCAAGGGCGTTGCTGTTGTGTGGGTTGATGGGCAGGTGTGAAACCAGCCCCTCTGCGGCTCATGTCAGCATCAGCGCATCAAACACAGAGCCCTCCTGTGCGTGCACCATGGGCCAGATGTCGGGGGCATCTCAGGGAACCCTCACTAAGTTGCCAGGCTCACTTCTCTCACGATTCCATTTTGCAAATGCAGCAGCCAAGACACAGGGACATGAGATGCTGCTGAGATTGACTCGTGACCAGAGAACTGGAATCAGGCCCTTGGCTGAGGTGCCTCCTGCTTCGTTAGGCAGCGTCAGACAGTCACGTTGTCAAGAGCAGAAAGGGGGAGAGAGTCTTGAGTAGGGGAAGATTTACCCTGGAGGTGGGTTCAGAAATCTGCATTATTCTGGCAATAACATGTGGGTGGGGCTGGAGGGCACGACCCCCCACAGCAGGATCTTGGCTCAGGAGGAAGCTCCAGGCTCCGCTGCAGGCTGTCAGCAGGTAGCTGTGCAGCAAAACGTCTGCTCATCTGCAGAAGGTGGGCCTTGCGCCATACTTGACGTACAGGACGCTGGAGGCCCAGAGGGTCTGTGTGCCAGAGAGCGATTACGGGTTGTCAATTTGGGTGCTTTGAGCCTGTCAGGTTCCTACCCTGGGGAGGAAGGCCAGGAGGCTTCTTTAGGGTTCCCTGGGGCTCTGCTCACCCCACCTCTAAGTTTTCTCAGTTCTCTGCTTGGGCAGACCCTCCTCAAGGGGCCTTGTCATCGCACTTCCAGCATTTACTGTGCTAATAGCTTCATGTCTGTCACCCCAAGACATGACTGCTGTCCCCACTTCACATGCTGGCATAGAACCCCAGGAAGATGCAGCGATGTGCTGCAGTCGTTCGGCTAGCGCAAGGAGACCTGGGATGGGATCCAGATTCGTCCTCCAGGGCCCCTGCCCTTTGTCCTCAACAGCAGGGTCACCAGTTCCCAAGCTCATTGCTCACACACCCCAACCAGAACCCAGTCCCCGCACAGGCATCCTCCCTGCAGTCTGTGCTAGTTTATTTCTTTACAAGTTAGGTTCTCTGTACTAGGTTGAACCAGAGGTGATGGTGTGGGTGAAACTGTAGAGACATCACAAAATACATTGCAGAGGAGAAACATTTCAGGCTGAGATTAAAAATGAGTAGCCACACAAGTTCTGTTCCTGCCTTGCTGCTTGTCGCAGGTCTCATGAAGAGGGGAGGGTGTGTGTGGGTATTGGTGTCCCCTTGTCACAGTGGCTTATACCTGGATATGACAAGGGGACAGCCAGAAGCCTGTGCTTCTCCTCCCTGCAAAAGAGAAAGGTTTGTCTGTGTGCACTGGGGCCCTTTCTCTATTTCTCTGTTATTTCATAGGCCCCTTTCTCTGTTCCTTCTAGGCCTTCCGTAACCTCTGCTTCCAGGGACAGGTTTGCAGCCTAAGAGCGTGTGAACCTGGTGGGGATTAAGTGAGGCACTGACACTGATTCTCTGAGATGCCCTGTGCCCTAGGAGGGCAGAACCACACTGCCCACTGCCCTGGGGGTGAGCCTGGAGAAAGAGCAGGAGGGTAGGCTGTCTGGCCTGGAGAGGTTCTTTTATTTGCTTAGGTTTTTAATCCTCATGAGGATTAGGGATTTAGTCATAAGATTGAATCTTGCTGGCGAGTTACTCATGGGATTTGGAGCATTGTTCTAAGTCAGTTGAAGCCCCCTGCTGGGCAGAGCAAAATGGGCAGGTGCCGAAATTAGCAGTGCCCACTGCCAAGCAGCGCCCACTGCCAAGCAGCAAGGGGGGCGTGCATGAGAGGGCGAGCCTTGCAAAGCAGTACCCCACATCTGGGAGCCCCTCTTCTACCCCTACCATGCTGGCCACTGACCCCAGGACCATGAAGGAGCACAAGGAAGAGGCGTGTTGTGTCCCAAGAGTGATTTCCTGCTCTACTGCTAGAGCCAGTGGCCTGCCCTCTGGGGTCCCAGTTTTTTTCACCTGTGTTGAATGGGTAAGAAAATTCTTTCCTTGTAGTGCTGTCGTAGATTGCAGACAAGCTGGGACGTGGTCCCTGGCATCTGGCATGTGATCAGTAAAAAGACAGTACTGTATTTCATTGCGAGGTGAGTTTGCAACAAACCAGGTGTGCTGTGGATTGTAGAACTGGGGGTCAGAGCATTCCGAGTGGGAGCTGAGCTGAACCTCAGGTGGGGGCAAGGTTTAGATGCAAAGGGGCAGTGAGAGCTGGTGGCATAGATGCAGGGACTCCGTGCTGAAAAGGAGCAGTGTGCTGGAGAGACAGTACCTGGAGGAAGTGAGTCCTGGGGCACAGTGCAAGTGACTTGTCACAGCAGGTGTTGACCATCTGGTGTCATCCAGGATGAGTCACACACCCATTACTAATATTCAAGAGACAGATAAGTGGATGTTAAATTAATGAGCTAGAATTATAAGGACACCAAGTTCTGGTGAAAATAATTTATTTCCAGGATTCCATGTGCAAGCAACTTAAGCTTTAAGAGGAAAACCCTTGTTACAAGCAGGTTAATTTTGCAGGAGAAATGAACTGAGAGCAGGTGGAGGCACAATTGTTTTCTTACAGAAATGTTTCTTTTCTCCTAAGGTGAAAATAGCCTTGGCAAAGTCAGATGACGGTATAGCTCCTAAAGGACAGGCAATTCATTAAGTAGGTGTTTAGCTGCTCTATAAGAACAATTTTAAAAATGAAAAGTTAGGGAAAATTAGAGTGCCACCAGAGGGAAAAAAGCTTTTGCTGGTTAAGTATCAGTTGCAACTCTAGCCGCCTTTTCATTTTTTAATCTGCTTCATTGAGGTGTAATTGACAGGCAATAAATAGCACATAATTAAAGTGAACAATTTAGTGAGTTTGACATATAAACATGCCAGGGAAACTATTACCACCATCAAGCTAGTGAACATAGCCATCACACCTAAAAGTTTGCACGCCTTTCTCGCTTCTCTGTTTTTTTAATCCGGTTTCTGATGTTAAATTTTATGAGTTTGTTGTGTATTTTGGATATAGCTCCTTTGAGACATGTGATGTGCAAATATTCTCTTCCATTCAGTAAGATATCTTTTCATTTTGATGCAAGTTTCTTTCTCTGTGCAGACATCTTTGAGTGTTAATAGTCCCGTTTGTTTATTTTTTTGCTTTTGTTTCCCAAACATACCACACTTTGTCCCCAAACATAGCTCTACTGATGTTAAAGGGCATATTGCCTGTTTTTTCTTCTATGTATTGTATGTGCTGAGGTCTGAAGTCCAAATCTTTAATCCACTTAGAGTTACTTTTTGTATATGGTATTAAATAGTGGCTATTTTCATTCTTTTGTATGTGACTGTCCAGTTTTCCCAAAACCATTTATTGAAGAGACTTTCTTCACTTCATCATAAGCTCTTGGTTCCTTTGTCATAAATAAGTTATCGTGTGTGTGGTTTTATTTCTGGTCTCTCAATTCTGTTCCATTGATTTTTGTGACTGTTTTCATTTCTATGCCAGACTGTCTAAATTACTATCTCTCTGTAATATAGTTTGAAGTTGGGGGAGCCTTATACATCTGTTTTTGTTTTTGTTTTGCCTTTTCCTTAAAAGTGTTTTTGTTATTTGTGTTCTTTTATTATAGAATTTCATTACATTTTGTTCTGTTCTGAAGAACACTGTTGGAATTTTGATGGAGATTGCATTGAATCTATGTATTCCTTTAGATAACATAGCTATTTTAATAATGTTAATTCTTCCAGTCTATGAACATAGGCTACCTTTCCATCTCTTTGTCTTCTTCTAATTCTTTCAACAATGTCTTAACAGTTTTTATTTAGTGTCTAGTTCACTTGAATTTATTGCAAGATATTGAACTAATTTTGATGTAATTGTAAATGGGATTGTTCTGATTCTCTGTCTGCTAGCTCATTGTTTTTATATAGAAATGCAAGAGATTTTTGTTTAATTTTATAGCCTGCCACTTTACTGTAGTTACTAGTTCTTACAGCTTTTTATTAGAGTCTTGGGATTTCTTATATACATTATTATATCATCTTCCAATAGTGATAGTTTTACTTCTTCCTTTACAATTTGGAGTTCTTTAATAGCCTTTTCTTCTCTAATTACTCCTGCTAGGACTTCCAACATTATTTTGAATAATGCTGGTGACAGTGGACATCCTTGTCTCATTCCTGAGTCAAAAAAATGTATTTTTTCTGCTATTATGTTTAAAATAGTCTTTCCTTAACTGTCTTTGGATTTCATTTGCTATTTTATAATTTCTAAGCTGGAGACTTAGCTCATTCAATTTAGATTTTAATATTTTCATGAAGGGGCCTCCCTGGTGGCGCAGCGGTTGAGTGCTGCGCTGTGGAGCTGTGGGCAGCACGCGATGCGAGTTTTGACGCCCAGCCGGGGAGAATCCCACATGGTGCGGCAGACCCTCCTGCCTCGCCCACTGCTCCCCTCAGCAGTGTATTTCCGATCTGCCTGTTCTGCTCCCCACTCTGTCTCTGGTGAACCCTCTCGCTGCCCCACACCTCTGGCCTGTACCCCAGCTTATATGTATAAATAAATAAATCTCTAAAGAAAAAAATTAGGCAGTAAGTCGCCATGATAGTTTTTTAAAAAAAATATTTTCATGAAGTCAGATAGGCTATTCACTTTCCTGAAACCAAGCTATGTCCCACAATTTAATAACAAAATATTCAATACCACTTAGGCAAATGTATGTCCTAATTGTCTTTAAGTTTTCTTTTTTCTTTAACCAATCCATCATTTAGAACTGTATTTCATAAATTCAAAGCATGTGTATTTTTTATCATTTTCTCCTTACTAGAGTTATCTAATTCTAGTTTAATTAAATTCTATATTAATTCAATTTTGAGATTTGTTACTTTATTATTTGTTACTTGCTCAGAGTCTGGTCAATATTTATAGATGTTTTATGTGAACTTGCAAAGACTGTGTGTCCTAACAATTGTTGAGTACAGTGTTTTATATAGATGTAACTTTCTTTTTGTTACTTTTGCCAAATACATCTTCTTCATTTTTTCACACTTTTTTGATATCTGTTATGTTTTAGGTATATTTCTTACAAACATCACATTGTAGAACTTTGCTTTTCTACTCCCAACCTCTGTACTTTCATTACAAGATTTTACTTGATTTAATTCTGATGTTATTGTAAGTATATTTGATTGTGAATCTTCGTGCTTTAGTTTTATTTGTTTTGCCTATCTGTTTTCCGTTCCTTCATTTTTTTCTTCTTTCAGATTGACTTTTTTTCTTATTTTTCCTTAGTTTATTTAGAAGTTATATACTCCTTTACTTTCATTTTAGTGTTTAGAAAGTACAACACACATCGTTGATGTCAGTATTTAATGTGAATTGATTTTTGTCTTCTTCCTGGACAACATAAACACCTTTACTTAAACACCTTTACATCTTTTCACTTTCTTCTAACTCACATGCTCTTTTTGTCATGTGTTATGTTATATCTACTTACAAATTCCCCAAGGCATTATCATTATCATCATTATTATTATTGAATCTAGTCGGCATGAATTTATATTTATCCTCATATTTGCCATTTTTGTGGCTCTTCGTTCTTTTCTGCATCTCAACTCTTTCTTCGGGGTCATCCTTCCTTCTCTTTGAAGAATACCATTTAGTATTTTCTTTAGTTCTGGTCTGTCAGTAACAAATGTTCTCAATTTCCTTTTAAGATTCTTATCTTCTTTGGTTTTCAACTTTTTAGTGACATGTGCCGAGGTCTCATCTCCCTTGATGTATCTTGTTAAAGGTTTGAGCTGTGATTTGATGCTTTTTAATCAAATCTACTAAGTTCTTAGCTAGTATTTCTTCCAAAAGTTTCTCCTATATAATTCTCTCCTTTTCCTTCTGGGGCTTCAATGGCATATATCTTAGCCCATTCCTTTCTGTCCTCTGTTATCCCCTCTGGTGTGTTACCCACACTTTAGTCTTTTCATATTTTATTTTAAACAATATTTCTGAGCTTTCTCCTAGCTTTCTAATTTTCTCTTTAAGTTTGCCATATCTGCTGTAGAATCACTCACTGACCCTTTAATTGAAAATTTTGTCATGTCTTTTTTTTTTTTTTCCAACTCTGTTCGGTCACATCTTGTAGTTTCTAGCGCCTCTGAAACTTCAGTCTTGTCTTTAGCTCTGTGATCAGCAGGCATAGTAATCTCATTCTTGTTGTATCTCGTTGCCTGATGCTCTGTCTTATGCTTGTATGTCTTTGAGGCTATGCATGAAATTTTACTTGGACATTGTTTAATTATAAATACCTTGTGATCTTGGATTGTATTTTTTCATTAGGAGAAGGTGTTTTGTTACTTTTGTTCAATTTCTGGAGGTTCTGCCAGTCTTGAATCACCTTAACCCCATTTTAGGGGTTGAGATTTCCTGGGCCTCTCCCTGACTCTAAGCTGGGCAGCTGTTTACTGAAAAGCTCACTCTTTCTTCCTGTTCATCTCCAGAGTTCAAGTCTTCAAGGTCCCATAAAAAGCATAGCTGTTTATCTGTTTCTATTGTATGCAGAATAATAGCCCCCCAGAGGTGCCCAAGTATGAGTCCCCTGAACCTGAGCATATGTACTATTATGTGACAAGGGGAAATTAAGGTTGCAGATGGAATTAAAGTCATTAGTCAGCTGTCATCGAGGGGGGAGATTATCCCTAATTATCATGAATTACTGAGGTGAACACAGTATAGTCACAGAGAACCTTGTAAATGAAAGAGGGAGGCTAGAGAGAGCATAGAGCATATCAGAATAAGGTAGCCTGAGAACATGTGTACAATCTACTCCCTGTAGTTGATTTTGAAAATGGAAGAAGACCATGAGTTCGGGGGTGTAGGTGACCTCTAGCATCTGGAAAAGAACAGGCGCTGGATTCACTCTTAAAACATCCAGAAGGAACACAGCCCTGCTGACACCTTAATTTAGTGGAGTGAGACCTGTTTCTAACCTTGACCTCCAGAACAGTAACAGCACATTTATGTTGTTTTAAGCCACTTCATTTTGTGGTAATTTGTTGCAGCAGCTGTCAGAAACTAATGCAGGTCCTAAATGCCAACAACTGTCTCACTAGTTCAGCTTCATCTTTCCATTTCTCAGTTGCCTCTTTTAGAAGCTGTAGATTCCTTAATGAAAGAGAGATCCCAAAATCAGTATGAATTCTCTGGATTTTTGTCTTTGGCAGATCTTGGTTTGATTATTCATCACCTTTTTATAAAAGACCCAGTGTCTTTCTTCAGGTGTTTTTAATTCTTTGTCCAATATTTCCATTGGATGTTTAGTCTGAATTGCCTCATCCTTAGTGTTGGACAATTTTCTTTTGAATCCAGATAACTGAGTCTCATTGCCCTTTACAATTTCATGCTCCCGGCATCACTGTAGTCTCAGGGACATTCCCCCGGTGAGTGCAAGAGCTTCTTCTCTGGCCTCTTCTTTTTATATTCCCCATGCTCATTTTCTTCCTACACCAGAATTATGACTTTCTCTTACATGCTTACCCTTGGGATCTGCCCTTGGGATCCAGTTCACCATAAAATGCACCCAAGGCTTCGCGAGCTCCGTTCTTGATGCCTGGTGAAAGGAAAGCACCATTTTTCCAGTGACACTACCTGCTCGCTGGGTACAATCTCCAAAATGTGACAGGTTTTATACTCTGGTTTCTTTTCAGATCATATAAAGCTTGTGCCTTTTACCAAAAGGTAACAGGTTTGCACTTCCAAGCCCCATCTTTGCTCACACGATCGTGTGATCCTTCACCTATAGTGAAGGAAAAAGGGCCAAGTAGCTGTGAACAGACAAGCTGGCATGTACCCCAGTGGTGCAGATTAGCCCAGCAGCACTGCTTTAGGTGGGCTCCCTGCAGCAACACCCTGTCGGATTAGGTAAAGATTTTTAAGAGGGCTACTTGAAAGAACAGCTCTTATTTAGGTTTTGAAGTTGGATTTCTATAAAACAACTCTTATTGCTTACTGTCTGAATGCATGTTGCACCCTTAAACACATTTCATTTAAAAAAAAATTAAAAAGTGGGCTCGACTGGCAGTCATAGCCCACAAAGGTGGCACGATGTGCTTGTAGCTGAGAGGGAAAAGAAAGGTTTTTGGTTTTGACAATTCAGGCTCAAACTCAGGACTCTGAGCCTTTGAATTTTGCCACCATCTAAACTGAAGCTTTGAGCTTTGTGACTGTGAAACTGCCAGGAGGCAAAGGAACAAAGGATGAAAAGGCAGGGCCGCCTGGCTCCCCCATCTTCAAGGCAGGTTTAAGGAGTGAAAAGCTGCCTTTCTGCTTTCAAACAAAGAGAGGATCACTGGATACAAATACTTATGACAGGGAAATTTGCAATTAGAAAAAAAAAGGCAGGAACCCAGGCACCCCTTTATGAACCATCAAAAGCATTGAGCTTCAGAAGCCTCCTGTAAGACCTGCTGAGGTCCGTGGCCCTGATGGCCACCCCGTGGTCGCTGTCAGCTTCGTTTCCCTGGTGATAATGACGTCATCAGCGGAGGACGTGGCTCGCACGAAAACTGTCATGTGCTGCATTTCGTGCAGTCCTATGCTTTGTCATGGGTGGACCTGCCAACCTCCTAAAGCTCGTAGATATTTAGGACACGTGAAAAACACAGTGGCAACTATTCCGATTGTAGATTAGTCATGGAGCTGTGTTTTCTGATCCTTTCTATTCAGCGTTTGTATCAAAGCATAAACTCCCAGGGTAATACCCCATCTGTGAAAATGATTAGAGAAAGATATCTTTGATGTAAGGTCCCTTAAATGGTCCCTGTCCCCTCCCATTAACACCAGAATGCTTATGGTCTCCTCGAGGTTTTTATTTATTTAATAAATAATGGAGCACCCACATATACCAGGAAGTACACACTGTATATTCTCTATCCCTCTATATACCAGGGAATGCCAGAGTGGACAAGACAGACTATGTCTCTCCCCATTTCAGTTTAACTAATTGAAAATAGTGATTTGGCAACATCATCTCTGCAATGGTTAAATCCATTCATTCACTCAGATTTGGATCCACTGCTCTCCTTTGAATTCCCCCAACACTGACAGGCTTGTGGTAAATACAAATTAGATTAAAAATACAAAAGGAGATTTGGGGTAATTATTCTACTAATTTGGGTTAACTTCTATTAAAAATGGGTTAAAATGCTTTGCCTCAATTAATTCAAATGTTGTTCACCCTTTGCCAAGAAATAAGCAGCTAGATGAGCAGCTGTGAAGAAATCATTTTGTTTTGTAACCAAGTAAAATGAGTTCGCACTTGTAAAAGAAGGACTTTGCTTTCTAGAACAAAGAGAAGTCCTGCCAGCCCCCTCAGCCAGCCCCACTACCCCACTGTCCACAGAGCCCCCAAAAGTCCAACACAGAGCTCCCGTGGGTACATGAGGTGCTGTGGAATAAGCACCTGCCACCCCGGGCCGCATGTGCTGGTCTTGTGGGAACAGAACTGCTGCCCTTGGCAACCTACCCTCCAGGAGGGAGCGGCTCCTGCAAGGCCAGGCAGGTGTGGGGGACCAGGACTCTGAGCACCTGCACCCACCCTGGCTACGGAGAGCAGAGGGTTGTCACTTCTGAAAACGCTGGGGGTGAGAGCCAGGTGGAGTCTGTTGGGAGAGCAAAGGAAACCACGCAGAAAGGTGTGGGCCTCTCAGGGCACACAGAGTGCCAGAAACCGGTGCCAGGAGGGGCAGCAGCCACAGCCCAGACAATCTCTGGGCTCCTCCAGGAGCCAGGCAGCGGCCAGGGTATGAGTCCATCCAGTTGGCAGCAGCTACTGCAGGTTGATGTGGGTGGTGATGTTGAGTCTGGAGGTAGAAGGGAAGCTGCATCCCAGAGAGTAGAAGCATCTTGAACCATTTTCAGGGTAGGGGCCAAGAGGCGGAGCACCAAGGAGCTGGTGTGTGTTCTGTGCCTTTGCGCTGGGCCAGGCGCTGCTGACTTCGTGCCTTCTCTCACCAGGGTCCCCTGTGTCCTCTGTCCTATCTTGTCAAGTGCAGAGATCAAAACCAAAGACTTCGCTCGGACATCTCCACGTGGAGAGCTCAGTGGGGTCCCTGCTGGCAGCATGCCTGTGGGTTCATTGTGTGCCTGTGGCCGTAGCATGGGCAACTGGTTTACTTCTTCTGTTATGATGAAGCATAATGGCATCTGCTTTAGTGGACAGTACATGTCCTTTCAGACATCGCTGCCTCTTTTTGGGGGTGAAGTCCACTTTTGCTTCTGCTGAATACTTACTAATAATTCGTTTAATGCAACTATGCAAAATTTTATGCATCTCTTGCAAAATTTAACACAAATTTCCTATGAATCAAGTGTTCCTTTATCCAGTAGCCTGGGAACTACTGAATTAGACATCAAGGCTCGTCATGTGGTTGAACAGGGGAACACAGCACCTGCACAGATACCTAGTCTATCTGCGGAGGTGCCCAGCATTAAGAGGAGGTGAGCACAGAGCATCTCTGGAGAGAGAGGCACCTGTGCAGATGACTTGGCCCACCGTCTGTAGGCTGTTGAACTAGCAGAAGAAATCCAAGGTCAAGGGCAGGTGCAAGGACTCTCATTGTGTCACCAGCTGGCCTTTTTCTTTACCTTTAATTAGGTCAAATCAGCTCATCCATAAAAGCTTGAGAAATTTTTGGAGTATAGCAGCAGAAACTATGAGCATTATTGCTAGTGAGTAATTTGTTTGGACATTCACACTGTTGTGAGTGATGTCATAGCTTCTGTGTTATCAGCTATGCCTGGTCTGAGTTGCTCAGCTTCCTGTGGCCTTTCTGTGGAGGATGGGCAGCTTTTGAAACCCCCTGTGGGCTAGCACTCTCCCAGGTAACGCTGCTTGCAACACCTCCCAATGGTGAGTGCTCACAAGTACAGGGTCTGTTGGAATTGCCTCTGCATTCTACAGAATTGTGGGTTTGGAGGAGGAGTCCAAAGACCCCAAAACTGGGCCTCCCTGGTGGCGCAGCAGTTAAGCGCTGTGCTGTGGCGCTGTCAGCAGCGGCGACACGAGTTCAACGCCCAGCCGGGGAGATTCCCACATAGCGTGGCAGACCTCTCCTGCCTAGCCCACTGCTACCCTCAGCAGTGTGTTTCTGTCGATCTGCCTGTTCTGCTCCCCACTCTGTCTCTGGTGAACTGTCTCACTCCCCATGCCTTCTGGCTTATACTCCAGCTTGTATGCATAAATAAATAAATCTTTAAAAAAGAAAGACCCCAGAACTCCAAGTTCAAATGCCCTTTTACTCGCCAAATCGCACCTTAATCAGGTGAGACTAATCAGAACTGGGACTAACGCTCAAGCTCCTGAATTTTTATTCCATTTTTCGGTAAACTGTGCTAACTCCACATCCGTAGGCATTGCTGAAGATGGGGTACACAAAAGACCAGGGGATTTCATTGAAGCATTAACTGAAGTTTGAATGTTTAAGACATGTTTGTGATTTGGGGAAATTTCTTTTGGGATTACATGCTTTCTGTCTTATTTAGCATAGCATCATCTTGTCTGGTAGCGTAAGATCATCTAAGTGAGTGTCAGCGGTTGAACTAGATTGAAGACCTGCAGTCAATCCAGGGCCTCTTGAACTTGGGCATGGCCCTTAAACACCCTAAATTAAAAGAAGTTTGAAAAACTACCTCATAACCATAGTATAAAATAGTAGTACAGCACTGAGCTCAAAGCTGGCACATTGCAAACTATGAAAAAAAAAAGGTCACTGATGATGGTAACATAGGACACAATGGTTACCTCACAAACTGCAAAATGGTGCAGATGCCAAGTCATAAAATAAATAAATCCTGGGGACAGAATATACAGCATGGTGACTATAGTTAATAATACTGTATTGCATGTGTGACAGTTGCTAAAAGAGTAGATCTTAGAAGTTCTCATCACAAAAAAAATCTGTAACTCTGAGGTGATAGATGTTATCTGCAAATATGAAATCATTGTTTTGTGCACCTGAAACAAATATGTTCCATATCAATTATATCACAAAAATGTAAGTGTTAGTGTTATTAATATTAGTAGTACCCTGTTAATTTATTTGGAGCTAACTAGATATATCTACCATAGTTTGAAAGCTGACAAACTATTCTTTTCAACACTAAATATTAGCTGCTGAAATAATGTATAGAACTATAGATACCTATGGGTACCTACATGTCTGGTGTGGTAGGGATAACTAGAAATAACCAGGCAACCTCTTTTTGAATCCAGAAGTTGAAAAACTGTTCCTCAATGTCCTAAATCTTAACTATACGTAAGTGCTGGTCTGGGTGAGCAATTAATTACAAAGAGCAACAGATGTCTTATAAAAGTCAGAATTAGGAAACCACAGTCTCCTCAACCTGAAATCCTTATTTTTCATTAAAATAATGTATTAATAGTTTAGAGAACTGGTGCTAACCTGGTAAATACTAGATTTCTGGAGCAATCATTTGAATCTTGGAAAATAGTTCCCATTCCTAAATCCCATTTTTTAAAAAAGTAATGTGTTAATAATGTAGAGAGTAGATTTACTTAGGTAAGATTTAAATGAGGATGACCGCGTGAAAGCAAGATAAAATAGTTGAAACCAGAAAGCTAAAAGCCATTTATTTCTCCAATGTTAGTAGTGTTTCTTGCTGGATTAACAAGTTGGCACTAAGCAAATAGTATAAACTTAGATGTCCATATACTCAGAAATAGGCACAGATATCAAAAATAAGTAGTTCATATGAGAAGCTGGAAGGTCGGTCTTTCTATACCCTAAATTCTTTTTTCATGGTGTTTTAATGAATTAGTACTTTAGATGAATAATGGTACTTACTAAGCATAAGATAATGGCTACTAATTAAATATACTACAGAATAACTACACAGAGCCATAAATTGAGGGGAAATTCCCTCCCAGTTTACTTATTTCATGATGAAATAAATGAAAACTTCAAGAGATGATTAGGGTACCTAAGAAACTGGTTTACAGGTGATATTAGAAGTCATTAGAAATATTTGTTTTCAAATCTGGAAAAATATCTTCTCAAATGGAGATGATTATTTTCTGTAGGGATAATGTGTTAATAGTATAGCTCTACAGTGAGTATATAATACCTAAATCTACCTGCATCTACTTATCCTGAGATCCAATATCACAGGAGATACAGACCAACTTTTGGAAAGTAGAATGTTATAACCACATTCCTCCTAATTGTAGCTTCTCATCAGAAAGGTAGATAACTCTTGGGACCAGCTCAATATATTTAACTACAACTAACTGGAAATACATTTGATGCCAAGTACCAAAAACAAAACAAAACAAATTTCCCAGCCCTAAAATTTTTTCCCATGGAAGAATGAGTTACTACTATAAATAATTAGAAATAACTGGTGTAGCATTAACTACTAATAGAAAATAGAAGTAACTAGAATACCTAGTTAAATCTGTGGATTTGAAGAACAAAACCTTGCCAAATGTAATGAGTAACTAGTTTATTCAGTTGTTCCTTTGTAATTATATAACTAAGGATAATGAAATGAAAAAAAAAAAAACCAGCAAAGATTTCTCCATAAGGCTCTTTGTATTTGTACTGAAAGGTCCTGGATTGCTGAACTGGATTCTGCTTGATTAATTATTTCTACATGATCAAGTCTCAATGTTTGTTTGTCTTTTTTTAACATTTTTTTTTAATTGTAGTAAAATACACACAAAATTTATGCTCCAGGAGGCATGGCTGACAAAAGTTTGACTACTGAATAAATAAGGCATGGCCTTAAATTAGTTTGGAATGAAACAAATGCATTAGATGGGTGGATGGGGAAGGAAAAATAAATGTAATTCTTAACTGGGAGTATCATTACATTGCCAATAACGTTAGGAACACTCAATGTAAATAGAATTTTCTCATCCAAAATGTGAGCTCCCGATGTGAAACACTTTTGAAAGAAGAAGCTCAAAGGTGAACTCTGGATGGTTTAGACTCCCATTACAGTATACCACAGAGTGAGTGGCCTAAACAACAGAAATTTATATTCTCACAGTGCTGGAACAGGAAGTCTAAGATCAGGGTGCAGAAAGTTTTCTTCAAGAAACCTCTCTCCTTGGCCTCCCTTTTCCGGTTTCTCCCCTCTGTATGTCTGTGTCCAAGTCTCCTCTTCCTTTGAGAATATCAGTCAGATTTATATTAGGGCTCAACCTTAGTGGCCTTAATTATTTATTTAGAGACCCTATGCCCAAATATGGTCACATTCTGAGGTCCTGGGGATAAGACTTCAATATATGTGTTCTTGTGGAGTTGGAGGAGGCCTGGTTCGGGGGCAAAGGCATAATCCACCCCATAACAATCTCTAGAGATCCATCCAGTTCTAAAATCCCTCAAAACCCACCCCAATTGCAGAATAAACGGATGAATCCAGGCATCCTGGGTCCCTCAGTGATAGAATGGTAGAACATTATGAATGCAGTGCTGAAGTCCTCGAGACAGAATGTTCTACCATTTCTGAGTCATGCACACTACATTTTTCTTAGAGAGAAAGAATAATAAACAGACAGGGTATTTTAAGTCTACCCTCATCTGCCAAGAAAAATCCTGGTATGTTCTGGAACTCACTCCCTTCATGACCATCCTAGATGCTGCATCCATAGATGCCTGTCCTGGAAAAGGCAACCCACTGACTTCCAGATAATCCACAGGGCTTTAAATAAACACAGGCTCCTTTAAACAGCCTCACTCCAGAAAAAGCGCCAGAGGCCATTCAGTCCAATGAGAGAGGGTCTAGTGTTGCTCAACTTCAGGAAGACCCTCTTAAAATGGCATCTTAATTTCAGCTTTCAAATGGAGTCACTATTATTTATCAATAGTAAGTTCTCCTTTTAATGTACATGATATATTCGAAACCAGTAAGAACTGACTTGTGAGTACTGAATTACCTTTGTGCCTCTACTTACTGCATTGTTGTAGTGGGTCGGTGTGAGCAATGTTTATGCCATTTCTGTGATTTTTAACCACTTGCACTTTTTTGGTGACAACATGTTTGTGTGAGCAAAGACAGTTACATTTTCTGCCACATAGGTAGAAGTTTTCTACCATAGGACCCTTGACAGAGAAAAGAGAATGACTAGATTGATTAAAGAGAATTGATTATGTTTAAAAAGCTATTAATTGTACTTAGTTGTTTATCCTAGAGGCTTATTCCCTGTACCTTATTCCCTGTATTTGCTTTCTTCCTCCCTCTTTCTCTCTCCTCCTGTCCCCTTGCTCTCTCCCCTCCCCATCTCTTCACGTGAATTCAGGCACCATTCTATCTATCAATCTACTGATGGCAAATTCTAATGAAAGACTTCCTTTATGGTGAGCTATCATTTTTTTCATCAAGCAGAATAATACATCGTCAACTTGCACATTGGTTATTTAAATATTTTCCATCAAATATCGGTGAAGAATTCTCAGTGCACATTGAGCAAATGGTATTTTATTATAAGTTCCTATTTTCCAGATGGAATTTGCTTCTCTAAATCTATGTAGAAAATTGGAAAGTACTCATCTGTCTCAAGAAACTCATTCATCCCTCCCATCATTAGTGGGTTCCTTTGCTATTATCTCTTATTTTGCACTAGAGCTACCATTCTTTCTGCTCGCTTACTCACCAGTACTGTTCTAGTAATTGCTATTCATTCTACAGTGATTAGGAACCATTTATTATAAGAATGAAGAAACAGAGGTCAAGCTGGGTTTGCTTGGCAATCTGCAGAAGTTGCCGGGTAGACTCCTTCCATGAAATTTCCCTCCTGGGAATGCGAGCCAGAAAAGTGTGTGCTTTTAGGACGGAACAGCCAGAGCCCAGGTGTCTATAATATATACCTGCCTTTCTTTTAGGTGTCTGAATTCAACCCTTTGAAGTTCACCAGTGTAATTGAGTGTGAGAAGCCAAACAATGACCTGACGAGGTTTCATGGTTGCATGTAAGTACCGTCCATCTGCCTGGGTCTGTCCTTGTGTTTGACAAACTATATCTGTCTGTCTGTCTGTCTGTCTGTATATATCTATCTATCTATCTATCTATCTATCTATCTATCTATCTATCTATCTGTCTCATCTTTTTCTATGTTATATAAATACACATACAGAGTTCTAAAATATGCATTCATATTCTGTGTCCCCTATTCGGAATGTTGCCCAATACTTGAGCCTTCTTGGTTGCTTATGGGACTAGTTTGTAAGATCCTGCGAACACTTCTCAGCATTGGCTGTGATGAGCCTCCACTGCCTTTCCTTCCTCTAAGGGCCCTGGGAAGGTGAGGAGACTGATGAGGGGAGCATAGCAACCACGGCCCCACTCAAGGGAAGTGTAGGGGCAG
Organism: Scalopus aquaticus; assembly: GCA_004024925.1. Taxonomy (NCBI): domain Eukaryota; kingdom Metazoa; phylum Chordata; class Mammalia; order Eulipotyphla; family Talpidae; genus Scalopus; species Scalopus aquaticus. Next base: position 22,088 of record PVIJ01001974.1, read on the forward strand.
GCAGGAGGAGCCTGGGTTCATTCATTCATCTACCCAGTCATTGACTAAGTATTTGTTAAGCACCTACTGTGTGCCAGCTCCTGTTTATGACTCCAGGGATAATGCAGTGAACTGAACAGACAGAAATCCTCACCTCCATGTTTATTTTATTCTAGTTAGGGAAAAATACAATAAACAAATAAACGAAAAGTTCAATATATTGTCTGCCAAATAATCCAGCCCTTTGCTCCAAAATAAAAAGACAAAGAAGGTAGGCAAATGACGTGGGATTGGCCATATGTTGCTATGTGGTTTCTTGATACTTTTTGAAGATGGTGGGTGCATGGGAAGTAATTATACTGGTATCTCTGCTTTCATATACATCTGGAAATTTCAGTACTAATAATAATGTGTGTGCGTGCGTGCGTGCGTGCGTGTGTGTGTGTGTGTGTGTGTGTGTGTGTGTGTTGGTGTAGGGAAAAATAAGATGGGAGAAACAGGGACTGTGAGGAGGTTGTTGTGCCAGCAGGGCACCAGGCAGGTTCCCTATGATTCAGGCAGATGGGTAAAGGAGTCCCAGAGCCCTCGGTGGCTTTTTAGGGTTTTAATGATCTTTCTGCTGAGGCAACCAGGTACAGGGCAAGCAAGGGGGGGCCGAAGAGCCAGGAGGCTGACAGGCCTCTTAGTCCCTGGCAAATCTTCACGCTCTGGGCTCTCTGCTGCACCCCAAACAATCCTCTGCCCCCACGCTCTGTTCTCTCTGCTGCTGCTGTCGCTGCTGCTGCTTCTACTACTTCTGCTGCTACTCTGGAACGCCGCCCTTTTAGCCTGTCTCTCCAGGCCCAGGTGCACCCACTCACACAGGCCCACACCCCACTTCAGGTACTACCATCAGGCATGTGTGCAGGCCTGCAGGGGTCTATTTTTGATGGGAGGGTGGAAAAACCTGATGACTCTTTCATTTGCCCTGCAGAGGTGTTGAGCTGCTCGCCTGGGCAGTGGGACGGTGTCTCCCAGATGAGCGAGGTGCGTGACCTGCCCTGCTCTCTGGTTGACTTCGGTGCATTATTCAACCTCCCAGGCTTAGCACTCTTGTCTGGAGAGGCAGGACCTTCTCCCTTCCTGGGGTCCTGTTCTGAGGGGCCAGTTATCAGCAGGTCTGCTTAGTCACCCAGGCACGGAGCAGTCCCCCACAGACAGAGACAGAGGCAGGGCGCTCCATTTCTGAGCTTCTGTGTAAGTTTCAATTTTGATTTGCTGATACAGCCAGCATCACTGCCTGTCCCCAGCACGTGGTGGGCTTCGGCCGCTCTGGGGTGAATTGATGGATGAATGAAACTGTTCATGGGGAAGAGGGGATTTTATCTGTTGCCAGAAGATAGCCCACCTGCCCATATTCATGCCTGGGTTGGAACTTGGAAACGTTAGGTCACCCCCTTAAAGGGACCAAATAAAAAAGGAAAAAACCCATTTAAAAATGTGTCACTGGGCCTCCCTGGTGGCGCAGCGGTTGCACGCTGCACTGTGGAGCTATCGGCAGTGCTATGCAAGTTCGATGCCCAGCCGGGGAGATTCCCACATGGTGCACAGACCTCTCCTGCCTCGCCTGCTGCTCCCCTCAGCAGTGTATTTCTGATCTGCCTGTTCTGCTCCCCACTCTCTCTCTGGTGAACCCTCTCGCCGCCCCACGCCTCTGGCCTGTACCCCAGCTTGTATTATAAATAAACAAATCTTTAAAAAAAAAATGTGTCACTGCAATCTCTGAAGCTGGGAGGGAGAATACTCAGCTCCATGCACATACCTGGTCTGGGTCCCCGGGAGCCTGCAGGTGGCCTTGCCCGTGGGCAGGATGTGTGCTGCAGGCGCTCCTGACACGTTTGCCTCGCGCAGAGTTGTGATTTATGAGAGGTCAGTCTCATGGAATTTCCCACATTTCAAATTTAATATAGTAGTATCCCTAATAACATGGCTTTTATGAGGAATAAAAAAGGATGTGCAAGGTGTTGCTGAAACCAATACCCTTCCCTTTCCTAGAGACATAGCTGGATGTCTGTGGCCACATGTGGCACTGATGAGGACAGTGAGTGCCCTACTGAGCCTGGGGGGTGCCAGGGTCCTCGGTCAGCCCCCTGACCCAGCCCGCAGCGCTAACATCTGCCTTCTCTAGCAGAGTCCCTCCCTGTGGCGAAACAAGCCCACCACGACCCCAACACCAGTTCCAACTTGTTTTTCCCAGACCAAGCTATTCTGCGGCACCCACTACATGTCCTGTCATTTAATTCCATTCTGACACCATCTGCTCAGAGATGGCGTCTAATCCCACAGGTTGGGGCTCAGTCCCCCACTCAGTCAAATGTCTAGGATGTCCCCTGTGCTACAAATCAGAGGTTTCTACAGCTCCTCTTACAGCATCCATGAATTTGCTAAAGCAGCTCACAGAACTCAGGAAAACACTTATTTGAGTTTACCAGTTTACGTAATAGAATATAATAGAGTGTATAAGTCAACACCTCCACATGTTCACCTCCTTGGAACCTGTACTTTGGGGATTTGGGGGTCCTTCGTCATGTGGGCATGATCCATCATTAACTCCATCTCCAGTCCCTCTCACTTCTTTAAAGGATGCGGGGTGGGTCTGAGAGTTCTAACTTGTTCTTTCAGGTGACCCCCACCCCAATCCGGGAGCCATCCAGAGTCACCTCATTAGAATAAAAGATGCTCCTATCACCCAGGAAACTGCAAGGGATTTGGCATCATGTGTCAGGAACTCCCAGGGTCAGAGTCCAAATATTAGGACGACAGATCTCCTAGTACTCTTGGCACTTGGGAAAATACTTAGGAGCTCTGTGCCAGGAACTGGTGTCAAAGACTAACTATTAAAACACAAGTCTCTGGGCCTCCCTGGTGGTGCAGCGGTTAAGCGCTGCTCTGTGGAGCTGTAGGCAGCAGTGATGCGAGTTCGATGCCCAGCCGGGGAGAATCCCACATGGTGCGGCAGACCTCTCCTGCCTCGCCCGCTGCTCCCCTCAGCAGTGTATTTCTGATCTGCCTGTTCTGCTCCCCACTTTGTCTCTGGTGAAGCCTCTTGCCACTCCACACCTCTGGCCTGTACCCCAGCTGTATGTATAAATAAATAAATCTTAGAAAAAACACACACACACAAGTCTCTCCTAGCTCTCTTATTTACAAATTTTTCAAGAGCCCTATGTCAAGAATCAGAGATGGACACCCATGTGTATATTTCTCATTATTTCACAAAGTCCCTATAAAGACTGGCATCAGGCTCTCGATGCTTCTAGAAATCCAGTTTCCCAGGTGACAAGTTGCCCACGTGTGGGCTTCCCTGTTCCTCCTCCCTGTCCAGCATCTGGGCCTTCCTTCCTCAAGGCAGTGCGGGCAGGGAGGCTGAGGCATCTTCGTGATGCGGGGACATCTTCATCATGGTGTCTGCTGTTCTTTGGCAGCATACACGACAGCGGGAAGAAGGCCGGGCTGTGCAAGGAGAACCTGTTGCTGCGAGGATGCACCATTAGAAACACAGAGGCTGTGGTCGGCATTGTCATCTACGCAGGTAGGCAAGTCACACCTGATCCGTGACGGCACCAGCTCCCTGCACTGGGTGTGAGCTCTCCAAAATTGCTCCCTATTTTATCATTATAAAAAGAGTGTGCATCTCTTGTAGAAAATGTAGAAAATGTCAAAAATTTGGAAAACCAAGAAAATAATCATAGGAAATTATTAAAAGCAAAACTTGTCATAATTACCTTGACCAAAAGTGTTCTCTCTTAGCATTTGAGCCTATTTCTTTCCATGAGTGTTTACTCCATGGTGGTTACTTATTTTTAATGTGATTAATATTTTAATTAATTTTTTTCCTTTTATTGAGGTAACATTGCTTTACAACATTATGTAAGTTTCAGGAGGACAACCTCAGACCTTAAGAAATGTTTATACCACACCTTGCCCACCACCAAAGGTCTAGCATCCATCCCCACCATACATGGGCTCTATAGCAGCTCCTCCCCCCTCCACCTCCTTCCATGCTGGAAACCGTAATTCTGTTGTTGGAGTCCAAGTGTTCATTTTTGTTTGCTTGCTTTGCTTCTTTATCTCTCCACATATGTGTGAAATCTCATGGCATCCGTCTTTCTCTCTCATTTGGCATAGTCCCCTCAAGTTCCATGTATGTGGTCAGAAATGGCAGGATTTTGTCTTTTCTTCTAGCTGAGTGGTATTCCATTGTGTGGCGATGTCGCATAAGGTTAATTTTATATCCCACCGGGCCTCCCTGGTGGCGCAGCGGTTAAGCGCAGCGCTGTGGAGCTGTTGGCAGCGGCAACGCAAGTTCGACGCCCGGCGGGGGAGAATCCCACATGGCGTGCCAGACCTCTCCTGCCTCGCCGGCTGCTCCCCTCAGCAGTGTGTTTCCGTCCATCTGCCTGTTCCGCTCCCCACTCTGTCTCTGGTGAACCCTCTCGCCGCCCCACGCCTCTGGCCTGTGCCCCAGCTTGTATGCATAAATAAATAAATCTTAAAAAAAATTTTATATCCCACCTTTAGACTGAGCTATTCCCACGTGTTCCCGCTGCTGGGCAGCAGCAACAGGCTGCATGAGCCAGCCGCGCCCATCCCTCGACTCTGGCGTTGATTGACTGTGTCTCCCCGTCCTCCCCACAGGACATGAGACCAAGGCTCTGCTGAACAACAGCGGGCCCCGCTATAAGCGCAGCCAGCTTGAGAGGCAGATGAACTGTGACGTGCTCTGGTGTGTCCTCCTCCTCGTGTGTATGTCTCTGTTTTCAGCGGTCGGTAAGTCTCCTCCACGGATCGCAAATGAGTGGGCACGGCGGATAATCTCTGGGTCACCCACTCGGACCCAACACTCTGAAATTAAAATGTGCTTTTGTCACTCAACTTAGACTTTAGGAATATTTGCATGAGCCCGGCCCCCTTGAGGTGGCTAGTGAGTGGGTTTGGGAAAGTAATGTTGTTTTTCAAGTCTGCAAGTTCTTGAATGGAAGGATAGTGTAATCTCGCTGTTAGTAATGAGTCCAGTGGGAGTGGTAGACCAGCACCCCAGTGATGAACTAATTCTAGCAGCAAGAGAAGCACAAATACTAAAAATACCAGCACAAATGCCAAAACTCCATGAAAAGAGGAGAATGATTATTTGGATCCCGAGAAGGGGCCAACGGTGAGGCTGTGTGTGGGCCCCGCTGCCCTCCAGGCAGTTGAGCCCGCCAGTTAATGACCTTCATCACATCCCCTGCCCAGCCACTGTCATGCATATGGCGGGTGTGACTTGGCCTTGGAGCTCATGGGTAAGAGACAGGCAAATGGATTAGAGGGGCTTCTGCTATCATGTAGGCCAGGGAGACGGTTGATGAAATAGTGTGCATTGCTTTGGCTCCTCGGAGTCTATGAAATGTGACTTTTGAATCTCCAGGAAGGGACAATAATGGGCAGTACCCAGAGCCTACTGCCGAGACTGGTGTTTTGTGAGGTCCTCATTAGAAATCCCCGACTGAGGGGTCAACTGTGATGAAGGCTAGAAGTGGACTTTTTAGTGGTGAACTTCATGTAGTGTGTACAGATGTTGGTTTATAACGATGCACACCTGAAACTTATATACTGTTATAATGTAATGTCACTTCAATAGACATTAACTTCAGATATATATATATATATATATATATATATATACACACACACACAAATATCAGACACTTGCTGAGCCTTTGCCCAGGAGAGGGACTCTGCTGTTTTTTTATCACATGTGCTTCATACATCAAGAAACAAGAAACAGCCTTACTCAACCTCCAAAGTTAGTGGGGTTTTTAAATATATCAATCAATCGACCCATCAATTAATTGATAGATGGATAGATAAATATATAAAGGAAATTTCTCTCTGGGTTTTCCCTTGGCAGCACCAACACGCATCCAGCTCTGACCACAGTGCCACTGAGCACCAAGGGTGGAAAGTGCCCGGTGTGAGGACAAGTCAGAGGACCGTGCCCTCCCGGTGCCTGGTCACAGGCCAGACATGCTGCATGTTTGCTTTTGTAGCGGTCAGGGCAGATGAATAAGCCCTACCGTGCTTGCTGAGCCATAGTCTTAAAGCTTTGTTTTAATTTGCACCAGCGGTGTTCTTGCTTTTCTGTTGGACGAATGATGTTTCTCTTGAACGTTACTGCAGGCCATGGACTGTGGGTGCAGCGGTATCAAGAAAAGAAATCCCTGTTTGATGTTCCTGAGTCTGACGGCAGCGCCTTGTCCCCAGTCACAGCTGCAGTTTACTTATTTTTGACAATGATAATAGTTCTGCAGGTAACAGTATTAAGCATCCTCCCATAACCACTAAAGTCATCAGACTCTGCTGAAAATTTTCTAGAAAGTCTACATCTGGGAGGATTCCAACTGCACTTGCATTTTATTTTTCCTCCTCTTTATCAAAGGGATGCTTTCCCGGGTGATTTTCAAATTCACATTCTCCTTTGCTTATTTTAAAAGTCACTGGCCTTGAGGAGTTGGTTTTGATCGCTGTTTTTGTTTTGCTTGCGTTCCCATTCAGTAATTTTTTTAAGTTTAAGTTTGCCTTAGGATAATTTAAGATTTATAGACAAAGTGCAAAAAATCATAGGGGGGGGGTCCCATATGTCCCTCCCCCAAGTTCCCCCAATGTGGACATTATGTTAACACGATCCATTGTCAGAACAGGGAACCAGCTTTGATATTTTGCCATTAACTGAACTCCACACTTGATTCAGTTTCCACTAGTCTTTGCCCTAACGTGCTTCTCTGTTCAAGGATTCAGTTCAGGATGTCACATTGCATTTGGCAGCACTGATGATGATATTATTATTATTATTATTGTTATTATTATTATTATTATTATTATTATTATTATTTCATCATCATCATCATCATTATTATCATCATCATCATCATCATCATTATTATTATTATTATTATTATTATTATTATTATTATTATTATTATTATTTCACATGCCCCCTCAGCAGCGCCCCATCACTCACTGAGCGTTCATACCTAAAGGCCCGTTAGACAGAAGGGGCAGTGAGGGTCACCTTCAGCCTCAGGAACACAGTGACCAGTGGACTTCTACTAAGCCTCTGCCCTTCTACTAAGGAGGGGAAATCTGCTGTCTTTTATCACATGGGATGCATTCAACAAGGAAAGGCCTTATTTGATTTCCCAAATTAGAGGGTGTTTTAAAAATTGTTTTTGTTATGGTAAAATACACTTAACGTGGTAAGTGTATGGTAAAATACCTCTTAACAATTTTTAAGTACACAGTCATTGATGTTAAGTGCATTCACATTGCTGTGCAAACCACTACCTTCCACCTCCATAATTCTTATTATCTTAAACAGAGACTCTATACCTATTAAACCTAGTGTGGTTTTTAAAAAACTCAATGTGATCATTTTTTTCCTTGTTGCTTTTGTAAAAGTTTTGATGGAAAAAAAGAGCTCTTATGGTGACGCACATGAGGATTTTAATTATTTAAGGAAATCGTTTAGTTATTTTACTAATTATTCTTTTTTCTGTAGCTTTTTCCCATTTTTTGAGATATAACTGACATACTATATTAGTGTTAAATGTACAACCTAATGATTATATATATATATATATATATCTGTATATATATATATATATATTTCTATTGCGAAAAGATCACCACAATAAGTCTAGTTAACTAACATCCATCACCTGACATGGTTCCAATTTTTTTTCCTTTTGATAAGAACATTTAAGATCCACTCTCAGAAACTTTCAAATATGCAATACAGTATTGTCAACTATAGTCACCATGCCTCACACCCTGGGAATTTTTTATTACTGGGAATTTGTGCCTTTTGACCCTGTTCACCCACTTTGCTCAGCCTCCAGCCCCTGCCTGGGCAACCACCATTCTGTTCACTGTTTCTATGAATCTGGTTTTTCAGATGCCACATACAAGTGCTCTCCTACAGCCTTTTTCTTTGTCTGACTTATTTCACCTAGCATTTTTTTCTAATTGCAAATTATGTTCTAGTCTTGAATTAATACTGTCATAGGTGTTTCGTTAACATAGTTAAAGTTACCAGAAAAACACAGTCTGTCTGGATATGATATTCTGAGCCCATACCCCTCAGTTCAATATTGTTATTCCATTAAAAAATAGTACACATTGATTTCATGTGAATCAATGTTATTCTTAAATTATCAAGGTATCACTGTGAATATTCTTCTTAAAGCCTTCTTCCTTTTGCTCTGTATTATACAAGATCCCAGAAAATTGTCCTTCAACACAGAACCAGCCTTGAAAAGACTGTCTCTTCTGAACTTGGGGTGTCCACGGCTCAGGCAGCACCTGTCGCCGGAAGTGCCACTGTGGTACGAGGTGACTTTGCTTGTGAGGGTCTGACTGTGCCTTGTGTTTTTTATTCTCTTTTCTCTCTTTCCTTTCCTAGCTTCTCTCAAGCACAACTTAGTCATATGAAAACGCTTGCTCCTATCCAAGCCATGGTCACCACACATCCAGACACGATAGTGGATTTCCGATCTGCAGCGGCGTCTAGGCTGCCCTAGTTTAAACTCTTTGCCAGTATCCAATACTTTCCAATACTGATTCTAAACCAACCTGTTTAAACTCTTAAAGGTACAGTACAGTCCCTGCTTACTTGTGGTCGTAGTCATTTGTCATTTAAATAGATTGAACTCACTGGAGGCTCCGGCAGTCGCTCATCTGCATGCTTTGTGTCTTCTAGGTTTTGATCCCAATTTCCTTGTATGTTTCCATTGAAATTGTCAAAGTATGCCAAGTGTACTTCATTAACCAGGACATCGAGCTGTACGATGAAGAAACAGACTCGCAGCTGCAGTGTCGAGCTCTGAATATCACAGAAGACCTGGGGCAGATACAGTATATCTTCTCAGATAAAACGGGCACTTTAACCGAGAATAAGATGGTTTTCCGAAGATGCACTGTGTCTGGCGTAGAATATTCTCATGATGCAAATGGTGAGTTTGGGGTTGGGGGCTCCCAGACTGGGTTGGAGCAGAGAATGCTAGATCCAATGCGGCATGCAGGTGTGCACTTTCACATGCACACACAGGTAGATAAACGTGCATGGAAACGGCAGGGGTTGCTGATTTTCCAGGACATAGATGAAGTGCAGCTCTTGGGAGCTTGACACCTTTTATAGAAAAGGCACTTCTGCATGGCTCACAACCCCTGCCCACTGCAGCGCCTTGTGGGGTGGGCATCTATTCAAACATCACTCACTTCCTGCCACTCAAGCAGAACCAACCAGGCATCAGCAATTCTTAAGCACCTGTCTCTGGTCTGCCACACCGAGAGGTTTTCTGATGTCACTTGCAGTCTTATGAGCTGAAAACTCTCAGAAGGTCATTGGGTGATTCACGCTGCTTTCCTCCCCTTGGAATTCCATGTTCGTGGGACCCCGTCCTTGAAGTTTCTGGTAGACACATGTCTTGGCTCAGTAATCCTCAGGAGTAGTCTCCCGTGGCTCAGCCACGACGAAACAAGCTGAACTGAGTGGTCAAAGCCAGGAAAATGTGTTCAGGGCCACCGGGGAGCGAGAAGGCTACAAGACAGCAGTGCCGGGGTGTCTCCTGTGACTCCCCACATGCCCATATGGCTTCAGGACTTCTGCTCCGCCGCGTACCCTCAGGGCTCAAGTGCAGCATCTCATCTGAGGGCTTGCAGGGTCCAAACCCTGGCTTCAGGCCTCTGTAGCCCTGGGGGACACTGAGTGCCCCTGTGACAGATCACAGCACCCAGGGCACCAGTGGGCCCTGAGCAAAGGGTCTCACGGGTGAGCCCCTTCAACACAGCCTGAGAACTGTGACGGCTGAGGCAGGCAGACGTGTGTCAGTGTGTGAGCTGCCCTGGGCCCCCGTGATGCAGGCTACCCCATGACCCCAGGGTAAAGCCTGGGACCCAGCTAGAGGGTGAATCACACCGTCACCCTGTGCTCACACAACTGCCTCTCACCCCCACCTGAACAGAGCGGCTGTGTGTGAGCCCATCTCTGCCCTCCCCTGACTGGTGGGGTGGGGTGACCACGTGCCACATGGATACTTTGGTGTCCTTCAGACACCGGTGCCCCCTTCACCTCCTGCCCCCATGCCCTGTGGCCTTACCAGGCTCCTTCAGTTCTCTGAGACTCAGTCTTCTCAGCTGTGAAATGGGTTAAGATATCAGCCTCCTCTGGTGGACTGAGGGGAGAGCTGTGAGAAAGCATGCCACCGCAGTGGGAGCACCCCGTAAGGCCGCCGTGCCTCGGAGAGTGGGGGTGGTGGGCACTCAGAGTCACTGACGTGGGCCCAGCCTCCTGTGACGTGTCACTGGTGTTCCCCTCTCCACAGCCCTGCGTCTGGCCCGGTACCAGGAGACCGACTCTGAAGAGGAGGAGGCGGTGCCCAAAGGGGGCTCACTGCCCCACCTGAGCACCACGGGGTGCCAGAGCTCCCGAGACATGCACAGGAGTCACAGCACCAAGTCGCACCGCCGCACGAGCAGCCGTGCCGAGGCCAAGCGGGCCAGCATGCTGTCCAAGCACACGGCCTTCAGCAGCCCCATGGTGAGCCTGCCCAGGGGCCGCTGCCTGCTCGGGGGCCCTGCCGCCTCTCCCCCTCCCCCTCACTTCGCCCCCTTTCACCAAAGCATCTGCATTTACCAGTGCAAACCAGCTGTTGCTGGGGGGCTGGTTCTGCTCATCAGCAGTTCTTCTCCCCTCCCGCCCGCAGCTTCTCCCCTCACCCCTGCATCTTTGCCGAAACCCGGACACAGCCCTTTTCCATGGTTTCCATCGCCGGGGGCTGCTGGTGAGCCACCCAGATGGGTGACAAATGAAATGAATAAATATCAGAGCAAGATGACAACTATGAAAAAGCAAAGCCAAGTGAAAAAACATAAAATGTTTGTTAGATGAGCCCACATCCTATTAAACTTCTTTGTCTCTGGCCCTGTCAGCTGTCCAAACATTTGGTCAGGCAGGGAAATTTACAGAAATTAGTGAGTGACAGCCTCTAAAAGATCCTTGTACATCTAAAATGTTTTAAGAACAGAGAGGGAGAATCCATTTTGCTAACTTTATGGCGGCCTCATTCTTTCATATCTTTCAAAGCCCATCTAGAAGCTGCCATTTAAAGAGAAAATTAATGTCACTGATTGAGCTTTTATGCAGGGGGTATAGGAGGGGGCACCTCACACTTGGCTTTCTGTGCACAGAAGTTTAAAGTGTGCACATCAACAAAACAGTGGGGAAAATGTAGCCAGTGATAAAAGAATGGTCAAGTAAATTATGTAATATACATTTGAAGCTGTTAAACATTATGTTTTCAAATAATTCTTCAGGGTCTGGAAAAGCTCAGGCAATATATTGCTTCAGGGAAAATGGAAACTTCCACTTAATGTATTTTGATTATATGAGATGTAAATGTATAGAAAAAAGACTGGAAGGAATTGTAGGAGTATGTTTTTCCAAAAGTCTGTATTACTGTGAGGGTGTATGATATGAATTTGTTAAATTTTCCCATCTCTGAATTTTTCTGATTTTGAGTAAAAAATGTTATAATATATATTCTTATATTATTACTTTATAGTAAGAACATGCAAATGTTGTTACATATAAGCACATGCATTCCACATACATATTTATTATATATTCTCATATAATTTATATTGCCTATATATATCTTATATATTCATATTTTAAGTTATATATTCCATAAGTTTATATCATTAAAATTTCTATATATCATTAAAAATCATGTATAATGTGTAACAATATGTTCTACATACAATAATACCGTTACATGTTCTACCTTATTTATATGATAATTCATAAAAATATATATTTAATGGACAACTAAAATATTACAAAGACAAATGTGAATCTGTATAGGTGTGGGGCAAAATTCTGCTTACATAACGAAATCAGGTGCCTCAAATAGACATTGAGACACTGGCAAGCTCAGACCCCCTGTTGGCCTCTGTCTCCCTCCCAGGAGAAGGACATCACGCCCGACCCAAAGCTGTATGACAAGGTGTCCGAGTGTGACCGGCGCCTGGCCATCTCAAAGCACCAGGAGCACCCCCTGGCACACCTTTCGCCAGAGCTGGCTGACATTTTCGACTTCTTTATCGCACTCACCATCTGCAACACAGTGATCGTCTCGGCCCCCGAGCAGCCCCAACAAAAGGCAAGTGCCGGAGTATCAGAGTATCGAGTGTGGAAGTGAGCCCACCTGCCCTCATCCCCACTGTGGCCAGTCTTCCTGGGGGGTGGTGCTCCACCCTGTCCCGAGAACTTTCCTTTCTGGGCCAGTCCTGGTGCGCTCAGCACCAGCGCTCCAGTTTCAGGGGATGCAGCCTCCCGTAGGGCAAGCCAGCTCGCTGGCTCTGAGGCACCAAACCAGGTGGCCTGGGGCCTGTGCCAGGACAGGCCATGTGGGAGAGGAGAGATGCCCTTCCAGCCTGAGCAGGAGGGCGCTGCGCAGCCGGGCCTGGGCCAGGGCGCCCTACACAATGTGCCCAGAACCTCAGGGCCCCAGTTCACAGGGAAGAAAGGACAGGATGGGCTGGGGGCCCAGACTGGGACAAGCTGCTTGAACGTGGATGCTGACTTCCCCGGCCCACTGAGGAAGCTTTGGACAAGCCATTCCCCTCCTGTGCCACGGAGACCTCGCCTGGAATGGGGGGCAGTGGCAAGGATTTAAAAGGCTCAGAGTAAAGTAAATGGGTTTGATTCTAATGAAGGACTCTGATGTTGTCCTTCAAGAAGTGGTCGAGAATCAGTCCGAAGTAATCCTCCCCAAGGCGGTGGAAGCAGCCACGGCATGTTGGTTTCTGCCTGGGTTAACACGAAGGTTCTCTCTGGAGAGTGAGATTCTGTGTGCTCAGAGATCCTGTGTAGCCCAGGTGGGCCAGGTGATATATGTGCATGTGCATCAAGCAGCCAGACGGCTTTCAGTGGGTAGTCAGGCTGTCCTAGGGCTGGATGTGTGTCGCAGACCTGTCCCATGAATCCACTTCCCCAAGCCCTTTCCCAGCTTCCCGGGCCAGCCTTTCCAGCAGGTTCCGCTGATGGAGCCATTGGAGAGTGATGTGGGGTGAATAAGGGGACTCGCCCTTTCAGTGGCAGCAGCGTGTCTGGCAGCACCACATCCCCCAGGGACACTCCTGCTGCCAGAGACCCATGGGCCAGGTGCACCCAAGTGGGATGACCAGGTCACTCAAAGATGGGGCGCTGGTGCAGAGATGCTTCCTGCTGAGGCGTGCCGCTCAGCTTCTCTGCATCCCTGTCTGGCCTCTGGACTCTTCCACCAACCTGCCTTCAGTCTCTGGGGTGCAATGCATCCCTGGAGGGGTCTGGTTTCCAGGTTAGACCCTGTCTGGGTGGGGCTGCCGTGACTGCGTGGGAGAGACCCCCAGACAGTGGAGACTTGCACCGAGGCCCCAACAGCGGCGAGTTCCACACTGGTAGTGGGACATTTAGTCACACCCCCAGCCGACAAACACACACCTCTCTGGATGCATTTCTGCCCCCACATATTGGTGAGCACCACCTTTGAAGGTGCTGGAGCCGTCAGGTGGACCAACCTGTCCACCTAAATCTCCTCCCTGGATACGCAGGGCATTTGCAGTCATTGTAGGAATAAAGAAAAAGCACCCTTATCGAAGCTGGTTTTGTGTGCCTTGCCTCGCCAGCGCTGGGCTTCTCTGGAGATTATTACTTCAAGATTTTGGGAAGGGCAAAATTATTAAGATTTAAAGATAACTGTAATTGTTATGAATATTTCAACATTTACTTTAAGTCCGTTATCTAACAGAAAATCAAAATAGGTATATTCTACCAACATTAGTGACTAGTATCCATCTAAATAATGTCATTCTGTTTCTCCATCATTGAGCCTTTAGAAAATTTAACAAGGGTCCATAACTGTGGTTTTTGGTTTTTATTTCTCATTACAAGATATATGATTTGCTGTGATTTTAAAAATTCTTTAATGATGTGGATCTTGAATTTGTCTATATATTCCACTTGCTTACAGAGATTCTTTCGGGATTGGGAATGTTATGTTTAGTTAAATCTTTTATGGACATAATTCAAAGGAATGTACAAACTGGTCTTTTGTTGAGTGGTTTTCTAATGGGGGGCGGGGTGGGAGGAGAGAGCTGGGCATTTTGTGCCAGGCAAAGGCAAGTCACCTAGTCAAACCATTTCTGCAAACAGTGGGATTCTGCATGGAGGGGACAACCTGTAAGTTGGCAGGGACCATGAATATTGCATAGCCTTTAAGCCTTTTTGGTCCCCTGGCAGAAATGTTAGTATTAGTGCCATTTTCAGTGCATGACTGGAAATCTGGGAAGTGGGCGCTCTGTGCAGGAGCCCCCACGGGGGAGGTGGAGGACGCCCTGTGGCTGTCAGGCTGGGGGCCCCTTCTCAGTTGTCTGCTGCTCTTGCAGGACAAGGTGAGGTTTGAGCTGAAGTCACCCGTGAAGACCATCGAAGACTTCCTGAAGAGGTTCACGCCCAGCCGCCTGACTTCGGGCTGCTCCAGCATCAGCAGCTTGACCACCAAGTCCGCGAACAAGTCGGGGTCCAGCATCCTGTCCGCCCTGTCTCACGACGCCTCGCTGTTCAGGCTGGAGGAACGGTTGGGCGACTCGGCCACAGCTATTTCCAGCAACGGCTACAGCAGCAGGAGGGACAACTGGGCCCCCGAGCTCCCAGCCCAGGAGCCAGAGAACAAGAATGAGCAGGTGAAGGAGAAGCTTCTGGAGCTGTTTTACGAGGCCGAGAGCCCCGACGAAGCGGCGCTGGTGTACGCCGCCAGCGCCTACAGCTGCGCGCTGGTGGACCGGCAGCTGGACCAGGTGTCGGTGGAGCTGCCGCTGCTGGGCCGGCTCAGCTTCGAGCTCCTGCACACGCTGGGCTTCGACTCCATCCGCAAGAGGATGTCGGTGGTGATCCGTAACCCCCTCACCAATGAGATCGTCGTCTACACCAAGGGCGCCGACTCCGTGGTCATGGATCTCCTGCTGCCCTGCTCCTCAGGTAGCCCCCTCCCCTCCTCGGGGACACACTGCCCCTGGCTCCAGGTGGAAAATCTGCAAAATAAAGCCCCGCCCCGAGTACCTCCCTCGAGGAAAGTGACGTTCATCCATCTTTTTTTTCTCTTGTTATAAATTATTGTGAGATAATACTGGTTTGCCACACTGTACGTTTTGGGGTTCTAGGTTCCAGTGTGTGTCATCTACCACACCCAATACATAAGCACCCATCACCCTCCACCACAGTCCACCCTAGTCCATTGCATCCCCTCCCATTTTGCTGGCACCCCCTCCCGTCCCCGTCTGGGCGCTTCAGTTCTGCAGTCAGATTTCTAAGGTTGGTCTGGGTTTCACTGATTGTTTTCAAGCAGAGAAGTCGGAGTCCCGCTCCTTCCCCAGGTCCTTGAGAGTAACGAGCATCAGGAGCGAGAAGGACCTGGGAGGGGTAGGAGGGGGGTCACCGCCGGGACTCACCCCTGAACAGTGGGGCTGAGGCCCAGCGTTGAGATTTAAATGCAGGCAATGACGTTTAAGGGCTTTTAGACTAGAAGTTTCCTCTTGCCCTGTGGGTGCCTGCACCTGGGGCAGCCGTGAAGCCCAGGCCACAGTTTCTAGTCCACCTCTGTCGGACCACCTCCTGCCTTAGACCACAGGAAGTGGGGGCTGTGGTCTCTTGCCCGCTGCCCTCTTTCCTGACTCGAGGCAGAGTAATGCTACCTTTTTTTTCTTTTTTTTTTTTTTAATGCTTTAGAATTCCATGTAATGTTTGGGCTTGCAAAGGGGGAGTCTGATACCGAGAGTTTGGAAAGACTTATACTTCTTTCCAGATCCTAAAGCTCTGGGACTTGGCAGAGGAAGGGCCTGGGTCCCCACTAGTCAACCTGCCCACCCTCCCATACTCAAGGCACAGCTCACCTGTAGGGAAAAGAAGTGTGTAGGTGAGGATGCTGCTGGAAGCCGGAAGGGCACCCACCCTGGCCACCACTGCCTCACGCCGACAGCCTCCCATTCTACGGTGTCCTGAAAACAGCTCTGTATGATTATTATTGAACATGGGGTTCCCTGCCCAGTGTGCATCCCTCAGATAATGGCATCAGGGTTTTGAGAAGTCAGATTTAGTTCTAATGAGTTTGCAAGGACACAGGGAATAAATGTGAACCTACCTTCCTGATTAAGAAAGAAAATGAGATTTTACAGGTCTTGGGAACTGGAGTTGAGCACAAAGGAGTTAAATTTGATTGGCTAAGGAGGGAGTTAGCGTTTCTGTTGGGGGGCCCCTTGTCTTCAGGTAGTCCCCTCCACTGTACCCACATCTCCCCGCTCCAGCTGGCCTTGGCGCTCAACTCAGAGTGAGTCAAGAAACCTTCAGGCCTTCCTATGTCTAAAAAAGCAAGTCTCAGAGAAAATATTAGATAAGGTGCTCCTTTCCTGTCCTTTGTGCTTTTAGGGTCTCAAAGTAAATTAACCATTTAGCCTCAGTTTCACAATTTGCCTTAAGACCCTGTGCCAGGTATGCCCTTGCAGAGCTCTCTGTGGAGCTGGGGAAACCTTGATGGCCCATTGTGGTTTCTTGCCGTAATGTCAGTGCTCAGAGCAGGACTCCGAACTTCAAAGCTCAGGACCTCTCCCATAAGGTCAAAAAGTCAGCCCGTGCCTGCGGCCTCTCAGTTCTGTCTTGACACGGTGGGTGATCCAGCCTCACATTGCCACCTCCCTCTGGAACCGAAGTACTTCTTACTGTAGTTCAGTTCAGCTCCCCTCAGCTAGATGTCCTTGCTCAAACAATCAGAATCTGGAATAGTGTTATTGTTGCCTAGGAATGTTATCACAACATCAGGGTAAATGGTCAGCAAAATGAAGATGACTGGAGTGACATCTTTTTGAAAAAATTAATTTCTTAAAGCAAAATTATCCAGGGTAGTGATTCTCCCCACCCCATTATTACTTTTCTTTAGGAGCCTTTTTAGACTTTTTTCCCCCTAATTGCTCTCCTATGAAATTTGTATGCCATAGATATTCTGTGTGTCTGTCTGTGTATACTACATCTGTGCTTTAGATAGAAAAGGGTGGTTTTGCCCCCTAAGAATCGATTTTCAGCCCCTTGAGGGGATGGAGATGGGGGTCTGTCTTCTCTGTGAAATATATGCTCTCTAGGAAGTAGGTGTTTCTCCCCGGCCCATTTTATACTGAGGCAAGTTGGATGGTAAACAACCTTCCCAGACCAGGAACCTCTTCACTGGCACAGGGCTGTCAGACTTAGCAAGCAAAATAATACTGACTAGCCAGTTATATTTCAGATAAACGATGAATTTTAGTAGAAGTGTGTCCTGTGTGTATGTGGGCATTTCATGTTTTTTCTCGCAACACTGCCAATAAGGTATGTTCTGGGGATAGAAATTGTACTTTCTGTTGAGTATAATTTGTCATACATGGAAAAAACTCTGTACAGTAGGCTGGACACAAGGATGCCAGGTCCCTCTTAGCGAGGCTTTTGTTTCCATGAGCTGCTTATTTGGGGGAGGAATACAAAACAGGCAAAAAATAGGATAATCTTCTTAAAAATTTAGATGAGATCCTTCTTCAGTTAACAGCTGAGTTTTACTTTGGATTATATATGAAAATTGTGTACTCTTGACAAGTAATGTGACTGCATGGAATAAATCTAGTGGAGCAGATGTTTCCCGAATACCTCTGTGTGGAGGTTGTTGGAGTAAATCACAGTGCAAGCATGCTCCTGACATTCCTGCTTAGTGAACTGCAGCCAAATTCTGGCCGCCTGTTCTAATTGCAGGCAGCAGCTGAGGCAGAAAGGCGAGGGCCACTTATTCTTCAGTGGCCCTGAAATACACTCGCTTATACCATATACTTGTAATGTACAAACTGAAAGTGCTTTCTGCTTCCCACTCATCTCATAATTGTTGACCCAAGAAAATGGTGGCATTAAGGAGGAGTGGGTCACCTTGCCATGGATTCCACAGCTGGTGAGGCTTACGGCCAGCTCTTCCAAAGTTCAGTAATAAGCAGTCTACTCCTCATCTGTGTCTACAGAAATCAGAGAAAAGAGTGGGTGTATGGAGAATTCCTATTGGCTGACAGCTGATTTTTTGGCTTTTACAAATTATGGTTAAAAAGATGCGTAAGTTAAAACTGACCATCTTAACCATTTTAAGTGTGCAGTTCAGTAGTATTAAATACTCTCACTGGTCAACGACAGGACTCCAGAACTTGCAAACCTGAAACTCCATTCCCTGAACGACTCCCCTCCCCTGTTCTTAGCCCCTGGCAGCCTCCAGTTTACTTTCTGTCTCTGTTAGCTTGACTCCTTTGGAGACCTCAACTTCTGCCTATTTCCCTGGGGAGCTAACTTAGGAGCTGGGTAGGAGGAAGGAGAGGAGCTGAAATTGCATGTGCGGAGTTATTTCTCCGAGAAATACCAGACGCTTTCACTCAGGTGTGGGATATAGAGCAAAGGAACTATAAAGCAAAGGAACTAATGAAATCTGACAGTTACTTAGACTCTGACAACATAATGGTGATCCCCAGAGTGAGTTGGTCAGTAGTGGGGAGTAGTACTAGATCTTTGGTGGTGGATTCCATGTGGTATATACATTTATAGAGGTGTGAAACTATACTGCTGCAACCTGAACAGTTTTATAAATGTACATGGTAAATAAGTAAAAAATAAAAATGAAATCCAGCAGTCACTCAGCTTTACTCCAAAAAAATAAAATAAGAAGGGGAGAGAGAGAGACAGAGAGAGGGAGGGAGAGGGAGAGGGAGAGGAGAAGTAAAGGGAGAGGGAGAGGGAAGAGAGAGCAGCTGCACAGCTCCCTGGGATTTCTAGAATAGCTTCAGGGCACCCCACTGGACTCTGTTCTTACTCATTGTATTTCTGCTTCTCAACCTAGATGATGCTAGAGGGAGGCATCAAAAAAAAATCCAAAGCAAGACTCAAAATTATCTCAACATGTATGCGGTGGAGGGTCTGCGCACCTTGTGTATAGCCAAGAGGGTGAGTGGGTGTCGCCTCCCCGGGCACGTGGGGATGGTTGCCCGCCGGGCCCGGCCCACACGCAGCGCTCACCACTGTGTCTCACGTAGGTTCTGAGCAAAGAAGAGTACGCCTGCTGGCTGCAAAGCCACCTGGAAGCAGAATCCTCCCTGGACAACCGCGAGGAGCTCCTCTTTCAGTCAGCCAGCCGCCTGGAGACCAACCTGCATCTGCTGGGTAATTAGCCTCCCGCGATCGCGCTGCGAGGAGCAGTGTTGTTGGGAGACACGAGCCGTTGCTGCAGGAAGTTTCTTCCAGATGAAGGGTAACTTGCTGAGTTAGACCCCAAGCACCGGAGCAGAAGCAGAGATTCGGGACATGAGACATGCCAGGCATGGAAGGCTGGCCCCTACCCTGCAAACTCACCTCCCTCTCTGCTACTCTCCACATCTGTGCGGTGGGGATATTTGCCATGCTCGCTGCCTAGGGATGATGGGAAATATTTTGTTTGGCAAACAGTACTCCATAGAGATAAGCCATCATTGCAGTGCTCATGATGACTCCATAGTCATTACTACTATCTTTGAATCCCAGCCCAGCACTAGGAGGCAGTCATGGGGGCTGGCCCGGCAGCCCCCTCCCCCCGCCCCTGGCCTCCTCATTGGTGCCACTCCCTGGGGATATGTCACAGCAGAAGTGATAAAATGCTTAGGCTGCACTAAGATGTCAGCTCTGTTGGATGGTGAAGACAGCGAAACAGACCTGGGGCCAGAGCCAGAGGGCTGGGGGAGGGGAGAGACGCCCGCTGGTGCCTGGGGGTCAGGGGCACGCCCACAGTGAGCCTGGAGGCTGACGTGGCTCCTTCCTAAGCGCCGGTGAAGCCCCACACCTATGCCTGGTCCTTCCTGCACGGATCCTGCTGAGAGCAGAGGGAAGCCTGGTGCAACCTGATCTCCTTCCTGGGCTGTTCCCAGGTTCCCTCTTAGCCTCCGGTCACATCCCCCAGGTGGGAGGTCAGGCCGGATCCAGCGCACAGCACAGGTTTCATGAAATGGAAAGGGGGGCAGCCGCTTGCCCCTGAGGGAGGTCCTGAGGGTGTGACGATGTTCTGTTTCCTGAGCTCAGCGCTGGGTACACAGGTGTGTGATTTGTGAATATGCGTTGAAGGATATATTTAAACAATGGGCATGTTTTGTATGTGTTTTATTCCTTTGTCCATCCTCCCTGCATCTGCCTCTTCTCCATCCTAGAACGTTGAAGAACTGGGGCCTATCTTAGTTTTTTAGGGCTGCTCTAACAAATACCACAGACTTGGTGGCTTCACCCACAGACACTCACAGCTCTGGAGGCTGAAGTCTGAGATCAAGGAGCCGGTCTTGGGTCTGACGTGACACTCCTGGTTTGCCGACCTTCTGTGTCGACATGTGATGGAGAGATACCGTCTCTCTGTGTCTCTTCTCAGAAGGGCACCAATTCCACCAGGAGGGCTCCACTCTCCTGAAATAATCACCTCCCAGAGGCTCCCCTTCCAATATCATTGCCCCGGGGATTAGGGTTTCAATATAGGATTTGGGGTTGGGGACACAAAACAGTGGCCTAAACCAGAGAGTGGCACCAATGAGGAGAGAAGCGTAAGGACAGGAAAAAACCGATGCTCCCCTAGAGAGCACATTTCCACATTGAACATTATAATATCCACAATATGCTAAGACTTATAAGAGAAAATCCACCTGTTATTCATTATGTTTGTGGGAAATGTTTGCTTTCTTGAAATAAGGGCCCCTGCGATCCGTTTGCGTAGTGAACAGTAAGTGAACCTTGTTGAAAGCAAACATTTTGTTTGTCATTCATAAAGTCATTCAGGAGCTTTATGTGGGATGAATGATTTTTAAGGCCTTTTCATCCCTTGGAACATGGTCATTCCCATTTCCCTACAAGCTTGTTACAAGTTTTCCAGAAAGTTATGTTAGCTGTGTATTCAGAAAAATTTGAGGTGCTTGTTGTTGGTATAAAGGATTATGTTTGGTGTCTCCAAGTTACCCCTATTCATCCTCACATGGTGAGTATCGAGAGCTGTTCAGAAATGGGACAGGCCCCAAGCAGGAGGCAGCTCCCGGGCCATGCCAACACCTTTCTGTGGTGTGTTGGTGTGTGGGGGCTGGTGAGGAGGGGCCTCACCAGCTGTTGTCCATTTGACCAGGTGCCACTGGGATTGAAGACCGCTTGCAGGATGGCGTCCCTGAGACCATTGCTAAGTTGCGTCAAGCAGGCCTGCAGATCTGGGTTCTCACGGGTGACAAACAGGAAACAGCCCTGAACATAGCTTACGCCTGCAAACTGCTGGACCACGAGGATGAAGTCATCACTCTGAATGCTGAATCCCAGGTAGGCAGATTTCAAGGAGGCCTTGCTCTTCTGCCAGGGCCAGCCTCACGCCAGGTCTGCCCCCAGAACTGAACTCAGGAGAAGGCCTCCAGGGGCCTTCTGGGAAACTGCTGTGAGAAGGGCCATTGTCCTCTGCCTCTCCGCTTGCACCTGTGTTATGTTTCTGGCACTTAGAATGCACCTGTCATTACCTTGGAAGGTGTGGAATTTGCAGGGATTTCTTAGTTTCAAGGGAAGGCACATTTGGGCTTTTATGTAATACAAATTTCTACCTACCCTTTTTTGACATAGAGAATCTTTTCATGAGGTCACTTAGACCTAGAAAGTGGGCCAGGGCAAGGTTCATTCAGCGCTGACGGCCTCAGCATGTGGCTCTCTCACAGGTGTTCCAGCAGGCGTGGAGGCTTTTCAGCCAGTCTCGTGTGTGGGAGTTTCCAGGTTATGTAAGTCCCTGGGCTAGTTCTAATTCCTGCAATGAGCTCCCACTTGAAACGTCTCCATGTCTGTAGGAGGTAGCCAATTCATCAATTTGTTTTAATAGATCAGGCTTTTTGTCACATCTCAGACATGCCTAACTGTGAAATTATCTCTTATTTTTTCCTCTAACCATGTTATAGTTTAATGTCTCCCCTTTAGACACATTCCATTTTGTCTAGAATTTTGTTTAAGGTATGAGGTTTATGTCATCTTTCTGCAATGTTGCTGTCCAATCGATCAAATACCATTTGATGGAAGTCTATCTTTTTGCCATTAAATTGTCTTTACACCTTTGTGAAAAGCAATTGGCCATGTCTGTGTGGGTCTATTTCTAATTTTCTGTTCTGTCCCATTGATCTATGTATCTGCCTCTTCACCAATACCTTCACCTGCCTTGATTACTGTGGTTTGGTTTTATTTTACGTCTTAAAACTGGTGGTGCTTTCTTTAAATTCTAGGTGTTTGGGAATTTTCCTATTGTCTCTCTATTACTGGTTTCTAGTATAATTATGGACCTAGAATATACTTTTTGTGATATCAAATTTTTAAAATTGTTTGAAAATTTTTTAACAACACAGGGTATAGTCTATCTTGGTGAACATTTAATTGTCCCTGAAAAGGATGTGTATTCTGTTGTGTTGCTGACAGTTGGATCAATTTGATGCCATTGGTAGATGGAATGGGTCCATTTTCATATGATAGGGGTCAGCAAACTATAATCCCTGACCCAAATTCAACCTTTCATCTATTTCTATATTCAAGTTTTACTCAAACACAACCTTGGCCTTGTGTTTAGGTAGGTCTGTGGTTATTTTCATGCTGTAGTGGCAGGTTGAGGCCCTGCCTCCCGAAAGAATTGATACACTCCATCTCAACCTCAACACCGTAGACTGGCGGTAGCATCTTACAGAAGCCCGTGCTCTTCTATGTGGAAAGTCGTCCTCTTTATCCAAGCTCCTGGAGTTAAGGAGCCTTCAGCCTGTTGCCCTGGAGCTAGTCAGCCCCAGATACGGTGAGGAGAGTCCGGCCTGTAGTGCGGCCAGTCACGCACAGTACCCACTGCTGTTCCCTCCAGGAGGCGTGTGCAGCCCTGCTGGACCAGTGCCTACACTACGTGCAGTCCAGAAACCTCCGCAGCACCCCTGAGAAGACCATGGGAAATGTGAGCGTGGGCTTCTCCCCAATCTGCCCGACCTCTGCCTCCACCTCCTCTGGCCCCAGCCCCAGCCTTGTGATCGACGGGAGAAGTCTGGCCTACGCCCTGGAGAAAAACCTGGAGGACAAATTTCTCTTCTTGGCCAAGCAGTGCCGGTCAGTGCTTTGCTGTCGCTCGACACCCCTACAGAAGAGCATGGTGGTGAAGCTGGTCAGAAGCAAGCTCAAGGCCATGACCTTGGCCATAGGCAAGTATCCAGACCAGCCAAGCAACCCCACCCCCAGCAGCCTTTTGTAAATGAGCAAACCCTTCCTCTCCACACAGCCTGAGTTTCCGACCCTGTCCATGCAGCAGCATAAAATGGGAACGCGCGCCCGCACTTTGTCTACTTAAATAAAGAATTTTAAAAACACACCACATGCCATAAAACAGCCTGTTCCAAATAAAAAGCTTAAAACTGAAAGCCAAAAATTGTAGTAGCAACACTTACAGCTACTTATTAGGAGACCAATAATACAATTTTGGTTTTAAAATGTAGCTTACCTCATTTCCCGAGGGAAGGAGATTATCCCTGGCAGTCATAGCCACAGCCAGGAGATCCTGCACACCCAGCATTAGCCCAGGCCACCTTAGGACAAAGGTCCTTTGCAGGTGCTTCTGGTAATTGTGAGCCTCCTGGGGTGAGAGGCTTAAATAATGCCCTAAGAACCCAGGGGCTTGGTGGTGATCAGAATTCCCATGGTCTCGTCTCAGCTGACCTCTACAAATTGTTACTAGACAAGTATCTAATTGAATCCATCTTAAAATATGAATAGTTGCTAAAATCTACTCTTTCCTTAAGGGCAGTGTGTCTAATGGTGGTTTTCCTTGGGAACAGGGGGTCTGGAGTGCCTTCTCTGCGCCTTCTGTGCCGCTTGGCACTCATTACCTTATCATCTGCACCCACCTCTGTTCTGGTCAATTCTCCAACCAGGTCTGGGACTCGGCAGTGCCACCTGCTGGTGAGGGGCAGGAACAACTGCAGGTGGTCTTGGTGATCTTCTGATATGAAACACTTGGGTCTCCCTGCGTATAGAATCCATACCTAGGTGAGAGATGGCTCTGAATAAAGTTCCCTCACCAAGCAATAATAATTAGAGCATTTCTTGCCCAAGGTCTGACAGCCCCTCCTTGATGCGGGCACCTCATTGGGTATGAGTGAAGGCAGCATGTGCCTGAGCCCAGGTGGGGTGGCCTTACTGTGGTGGTTGTGGGCTGGTCCTACACACCCTCGGGGCCCTGGTAACCACAAAGGGGAGTGCTGTGGACACAGATGTGAGCAAGCACATTTTTACGGGGCCCCCTAATGCAGGCTGAGTAAAGACAGGCAGCTCCTCTCAGGATGGGGTCTTCTTGACAGTAGTCTGTCTGGGGGGCACCTTTGCTGTCATGTGCCTGCAGTGGCCTGCAGATATCCCTGAAAAAGTGTTGGAGAGGGAACTGAGGTATATGCACCCCTAGTCCTAACCTTACTCCTCTGAGCTCCTGTCCTCAGCGGTAATGTGAGGACAGCGTCCCCCTCAAGAATTGAGTGGGACGTGAATGATAAACCGCATCTTCACAGTGCGAAATCGGTGCCATACTCAGCCACTGAATCACTGATGTGTGCTGTTCATTTAAGAGACTGGAAATAAAGCCTTCACTGGTTAGAAAGAAATGAATAGAACAAAGTAGAATTTCAAAAAGGGAAAGAGAAAGTAATGACCCATGAGAATTTTAGCGCATTTCTTTGATCATGAATTAAAATTGTGATGTGAGCTAATCCTGGGTGTCCCGTGGTGTATAATACAGAGAACACCATTGCCCCCTGTATCTCATTTTGAATGGAACATTCTGGGAAAAGATGCAAGATTGCTCTTATTTCACAGAATTTCAATTCAATGAATATTGACTGATCACCCATGGCGGGCCCAGGACAATCAGGAGGAAAATCACAGGAGAGAGCCTGCAGCCACATTAGGGCTCATACACTGATGGAGGCCGCACTAGGGCCCTCTATAATCTGCACTTTTGCAGCCTGGGATGTTCTCCATGATTTGGGATATTCTGCTGCCTGGTTCCAAGAATGTCACCATCACCGGTGACAATGACTTTAAGTCTTGTCTTTGCCTGAAGGTATCAGGAATTCTCACCTGGGTTCCTAAACATGTCATATCATCGGCTTGACTGAAGGCCCCTCAGAGAGACCAGAGGTTAACACAATAGCTTACACACTAGCTAGTAATCAGAGTGGGAAGAGGTCAATAGTTTGCCACACAGAAGCTCCGTTTAGTTCTGCCATGCAGAACAGTTAACCTCCTTTTAGTTTAGAAATAACTGCTCACATGAACGTGAATTGAAATAGCCTTGCCTGATGTGCTTCAAATGTAATAAGAGGCCAGAGTAGTTCGGGAAGTAGTGAATATGATGCTAGCATCTGTCAGTCACCATGTTGAGTGCTCTATACTCTCAGTAGAAAGGTAGCTTGGTGCTGGCTGCTCTCTGGAGCATCTCCAGGTATGAGTTCTAAGCCTCACACCAGGTTTGTTCTGATGGCTGACCTCGGCTCCCCCAGGGTAGACGCTGCACTTCCTCCCTTCACTCCTCCTGTGATCCTTCCACACGATTGAGTCCAGTGGGGACTCCATGAAGAGCATCCAGCCACTTTGATTCTGTGCATCTCAACTCAAAGACTCTTCCTGTCTGTGCTGTTTCTAGGAGACGGAGCCAATGATGTCAGCATGATCCAGGTGGCAGATGTGGGTGTGGGGATCTCAGGCCAGGAGGGCATGCAGGTAAAGACCCATCGTCGCTGTCTTGTGTGACCACAGGGCCCCGACTGACCCTGTTCCACCACGCCACCCTGTGAGCTCTGTCCAGAGCGGCTTGAGGTTTTGCCTTCAATGCGACTTACATTCACCTTCTGCTGAGCCAGTAGTAGAAGATTAAAAGCGGAAGGTGCCTCTTCATATTTCTGAAGCCACATGTGGTAAACACGTCTACCTGTACTACAAGTATGTCTTTGTGGAATCAGAGCAGAAAGAGGCAGGGCGAGTCTTCAGAACCTTCTCTCTTGTCAATTGTGGCTCATCCTTGAAAGGCACTTTTTGCAGTTCTGAACACTAATGACACCATTTGAAAAACTGACTTTATGTTAGTACTGTTGGAACCTGATGTCACTATCAAAATGGAATGGAGCCGCCTAACTCACATGAAAATTCATCTCTGCATTTTCCATTTGTCACTCTGTCGCTTCTCAATATGTGATCCAGAGACACTGAAGAAATGAGTTCAATCAAAATAGCTTCTTTTGGATATAATATTGCAATATTTCCAACATTTGATTAACTTTGAGTCAGGACATTTTTTAACTTGGTAGAGACTTTGGTGAACAATCTACCCAGTTTTCTTCTTTTAAAAATCAGGATGTTAGACATCACGCAGTCATGGGCTTATTCATTCAATCAGTGGTCTTTTATTGAGCACTTATATGTGCCAGACATGGGGAGAGGACTGAGCTGCCACTGCTCCCCATGCCATCCAGGAAGGCACCAAGGGCATCTGTGATTCGGCCAATGGGAAAAACCAAGTTACAGGGCACATGTGAAGACACAGCTTTGAGCGGGTCAGATGTAACTGGATGCTTCCGTAGTTATCTAAAGCCATACTGCATGTTGAGGATGCACGTAAGATGGAGATAGATTTGATCCAGTTTCTTACTGAGTGCTCAGATTACCTAGGTGAATGTTCCCATTTGCATTTTAGTCAGTTAAATACACAAAGGGACACTGGCGAGCCCTTGGAGAGGCTCCTTGCAGGGTGCTTTGACAGCAGGGAAAGGTGGAATCCAAACTGAGTCACTGATGGTGATTGAGGGTGCTTGGAGCTCTCCACATCAGCCGAGGTGGGAAGGCTGTTCTTGGCAGGGAACTAGAGGAGGCAGCCGAGATTCTGAGTCTGCTGAGAAGCGTGATCTTGGCGGAGTCATTTGGTCTGCAGTGTTTATCTGGAGCCCCCCATAACCAAGAATGACAGAGAGCAAGGGGCACTGGGTGATCGTGACATCTACTGGCCATCTATTGTTCAAAGAATTCAGGAAGATGTGCGTTTTACATTTATACAATTAGTCACAATTGTTGTAAGTGCTGTGGAAGCGAAAAGTAGCTTCTGGGTTGAGTTTTTCACAGGATGATCTCACCTAGCTGAAAGGCGTGGGATGTCATCTTCACAGAGGGACAGTGGTAGGCTTGGGCCCAGATTTGGAGGGAGAAAGGAGTGGCCAGAGATGGCAGAGGTATGCAGGGGCTCTCAAGGGCTAAGTCTTCTCTTTTAAAAACTGAAGTTAAGGCACTGCTTTAAGCAATCCTACTTTGAGTTTTCAGACTGTTGAAGGCAGGAACAGGATCTGGCATATGTCTGTGTCTCCAGGCCTGTGTCTGGCACCAGGAGGGGACTAAGAAATGATTTTTGAGAGGCTAAACAATGGAGTAAAAGAAGATGTTATCGGGCCTCCCTGGTGGTGCAACAGGTTAAGTCGCAGCACTATGCTGCTATCACCAGCCACTACAACACGAGTTCAATCCCCACATGGTGCAGCAGACCTCTCCTGCCTCACCCGCTGTTCCCCTCTGCAGTGTGTTTCAGTGGATCTGCCCGTTCTGCTCCCCACTCTGTCTCTGGTGAACCCTCTCACTGCCTCACACCTCTGGCCTGCACCCCAGCTTGTATGCATAAATAAATAAATCTTTTAAAAAAAGATATTGAAAAACACACAAAGCTTTTAAAACCCCTATATGTTGGCAGGAAGAGGTGTAAGAGGCAGTATTTGCTTTGAAATCCTTTTTTGGTTTAGAAAATAGACATTCTAAGATCTGACTTCTCTGTCATGCATAGTGGCGTTATTCTGTGGCAAGAAAGGACACCAACAGGTGTGTGATCCCTTTTCTAGGTGTCGTCGGAATCTAGGGAAATCACTTCACTTTTAAAAAGCAGAGTTAACATTTTTTTATGTGGTATAGTCTACTGATGTCTTTTAATGAAAGGTTCTCCTTTTTTTCCAAATAGAGAAATTCACACTATCGCTTCTCGGCCTTTCAGCTAAGATCAAGTGTAGAAATTCACTGTAGGGTGGGTTCAAGTTATCATGGGCATGAAAAGAATCATTTTGATGACATTTGTCTGGCCCACTCAGTTGTGTAGAGAAGGATGTATAATGAGGTGAAGGGAAGCTCTGCCCAGTCACCCCCCGTCCGTGCAGGACACCTGCTGTCCTCACCCCTGAACTCAGTGTCCGGGGCCTGCATTGAGCATCCTGGGGCTGGGCTTTAGTGGCGCCATTAACTTGACATTGTTTATCACCCACATTTCCTGAGGAGAATGATCCGAAACATGCCCCGCGGGATGGCTGAATGGCTGTCTCTGCTGCCTAGGAAAGGGGCAGCTTTGGTTGATGTTTGGGTTGCAGTTTGACTGGATGCAGAGGGTGGAGAAGGGCAGGGAAGAGCCATACAGCTCCTTACTGGGGAGGAGGGAGGAGCAAGTTTTTTATATCAGTGACATCTATTTGAAAATCTAAATGGGTCCTGTAAAGTCATATCCTTAAACTAGAGCATTTGATGAGACGGATTTTTTTTAAATTGAAGGGGTAATAGCTTATGCCATGTTTGAAGCTGGATTTCTCTCCCACGTTTTGCCTCATATTTGAGAGCAGTAAGACAGACCCCCGGCAGAGGGAGGCTCGCCAATAACCAAAGCTCCTCTCCCTTTCAAGGCAGTGATGGCCAGCGACTTTGCGCTGCCGAGGTTCCGCTATCTCGAGCGACTCCTGATCGTTCATGGACATTGGTGCTACTCCCGACTCGCCAACATGGTGCTGTACTTCTTCTACAAAAACACAGTAGGTATTGGGTACTGGTCTCTCTCTATAGTTTCTGAATCGAAAGGCCTGACCTGCGCTAAGACAGACCGTGGCCTGAATGCGGCCAGTGGGACAGCCCGCGGCTTCACGTGGGTCCCATCCTCCTTGACCTTTGTGAATTTCCCACAGGGCTGCCCTGGCCCCACGCTCTGCAGACTCAGCGGTCTGATGCGTGGGCACATGAGAGCAGCTGAGCCCCTGAGGAGGGAAGGTTATGGAAGCAGGTAGACTACACAAGCAAGTCCACTTAAAGCTTTATGATGAGAAGCAGGGTAAATAGGAGGGTGCAGTAGTTGGCATGAAGGCACACAGCTAGTAAGCGTTTGAGGTCACATTCAGCCTGGGTCTGACTCCAGCTCCCACGTCCTTATCCACTGTGTTAATGTGCTTCTCAGCAGTGGATTCAAGCAGGAGTCCTCTAGTCAGGGCTTTCTCTAGGGCAGGCAAGGCGACCAAATGACTAGCAGGAGTGTGACTGGCACTCCTCAAATCAGAATGAGAGGACTTATTCACACACTCAGGCAGGAAGTCCCAAGGCCAGGATGCCCGTTTTGGGCAATGCAGGGAGGCGTCTTGCCACATTCTCTCCTGGGCATGCAGAGCAGATGTGCCCCTTCTGGGCAGCTCAGTCTGTCGTGGGCCTCTCAGTGAGGTCATGCCCAGGTTTGGTTGGCTGAGGACAGCTCTGCTTCTCCAGGGCCTCCAATCCAGGGCTCTCATCCATTTCCTGCTGATCCGCACTTTTAACCCTTGATTGCATCATTACTAAGTCCTTGGCAGACAGGCATATTCTCCAAAGCCCTCCAGGATGGACACTATGGCCATTTCAGAACCCTGCCCACTTGTTAGTAGCTACAGAAATTGTGCTGAGAAATCACCACGTGGTTACTTGTCATTTTTGCTTCTGACCACTCGTGGTTGAATACACATCAAGGAGATCACATGACCAAACTCTGGGGTAAGAGTTCCAGGGTAACCCATTCATCTACCACATTGGATACTGTAACTCTAATGTCAAGATCATCCCATTCTCTTCTGAACAGGAATAAAGTAAAGTAAATTTAAAAGGTGAATTTCTTCTTAAATTTTGTTCTAATTTCATCAAAAATTCCCGTTGCCAACTTAGAGCTGCTATCAGCACACCTGTTCATGTTGCCAATTGGTTGTTCTGGAGGCTTAGTCCTACCTTCCATTTCCCGTCCTCTCCCGCCCCCTCACTCTCACCCATTTTTTGAAAAGTCTAGCAAATGAATACAGATACTCAGGACCAACCAGGGCATGTCTAATTTGATCGGATAGATCCTAGAAATTAATTCCAATTAGGTTCTGCCTGGGACTGTATCCAAGGGAGGCTGTTCTGTGCTGCCGCGCCCCCACCCATTCGCTCCCCCTCCTTCCACCACCTGGCATTGAATCCCCGGCCCTGAGGCCCCAGGCACGCCCTTGCAAACCTAGAGGTTCCAGCTTCCAGAGAGGTAGACTAGTGTTTCCGTAACGCTGAGTGGGGCTGGGCAGGGCTGAATCCCAGCCCAT
This sequence comes from Scalopus aquaticus, assembly GCA_004024925.1. Taxonomy (NCBI): domain Eukaryota; kingdom Metazoa; phylum Chordata; class Mammalia; order Eulipotyphla; family Talpidae; genus Scalopus; species Scalopus aquaticus. The sequence continues at coordinate 52,637 of PVIJ01001974.1, forward strand.
TTCTAGCTGTGCAGTCAAAGGCAACTTACTTGCCTTGTATGGAATTTGTTTTTGTTTTTTTTTTAGGATTTATTTATTTATACATACAAGCTGGGGTACAGGCCAGAGTTGTGGGGCGGCGAGAGGGTTCACCAGAGACAGAGTGGGGAGCAGAACAGGCAGACCAGAAATCCACTGCTGAGGGGAGCAGCGAGCGAGACAGGAGAGGTCTGCCGCGCCATGTGGGATTCTCCCTGACTGGGCGTCGAACTCGCTGCCGACAGCTCCACAGTGCAGCGCTCAACCGCTGCGCCACCAGGGAGGCCCGGATTTTGTTTTCTTTATCTGAAAACAAAACATGGCAATTGAGCTCTGTTTTCTGTAATTCTTAATTAAAATAGCTTCAGACCGAGAGAATGGCAAGAATGACACAGGCTGAACCACCCAAAATTTCAGTTGCTCGAGTGGCTATGTATTGGGCACAGCCCCTCCCTGCCCACCATGATGAATCCGTCCTCTTAGAGGAGACAGGGAGGGAAAGGGGGTACTTGTTTTCTATTCCACATAGAACTCAGAGCCTCTGTTAACAAGCTCTTGATCTACTTGAGAAGTTCAAGGATAATCACTCTGCTTCCCAAAGTGAGAAATTCATTAGTTTTAGGAATAAGTTGGCCTCCCTTTTCAATAAAGAGCAGAGCAGAAAAGTTACCATAGCAACAGTGGTTTGAGAAGAAGGGTTTTTGGTTCTACAGGAAAAAAATCTCAATTATCTAAGTACTTTTCCTCCACTTTCTCTTGACTCCACCTGCTCACCAGTGACTCATTGGGCTGGGCCTGTGGGACGGTGAGAGAAAGTCACCGTGGGCGTCAGAACGGGGGAAAGTCAATGAAAAATACAAATTTGTCAGTTTTCAGTGTGAAGGGGAAAAGTCACATTCAGTCATGAATTCCAGCATGACCTGGCGGATGTCTGTCCTTGGAGGTTGTATATAAGTAACTGGCATTTCTTCAGCTCTTCAGAACAAGCAATTTTCAGGTCAAGAAACTGAAGCTCAGAGAAGTTAAGTGACTGAGTAAAGGTCAGAAAGGTAAACAGTGGTAGCTCCAGAGCCCGAACCCCGGCCGTTCTCCATGGTGCCAGAAGAGAATGTTCTTCCACCATGTTCCCTCTCGTGACTGCCCCTCCCCTCCAGGCTAAGATCCATATGAGCTTGAGTAAGTTGGGTTTATTAATCAGGCCACGGCCATAGTCAAGTCGTTTAATGTCTTGGCGCTCCATTTCCTTTTCTCTTAATGAGGCAAACTTAAAGCCTCGAAGGACTTAACAGCATCCCTGACAACCGGGAGCATAGGTTAGCATCTGTAGCATCTGAGGAGCTCCTGGGAGCACTTCAGATGCATTAGTTCATGTAATCCTCATGACAGCCTTGCAGCTAATTAGCATGGGTGTGCCCATTTCATGGACAAGGAAGCTGAGGCAGTGAGGGGCTAAATGATCTCTGCCAAGTTGCACAGCTAATACGTGTAAGAATGATTTGTGGGCCTCCCTGGTGGGTGGTGCAAGGGGTTAAGTCTCAGCACTATGAGGCTATCCACAGCCCTGCAGCATGAGTTCGATCCCCGGCCAGGGAGCTGACCTTCATGGCGCAGCAGACCTCTCCTGTCTCACCCACTAACCCCCTCCACAGTGTATTTAAGTCAGTCCACCTGTTCTGCTCTGTCTCTGGTGAATCCTCTCACCCCTGTATACCTCTAGCCTGCACCTCAGCCCTTGTATGCATAAATAAATAAACCTTTTAAAAAATGATTTGCAGTTGATCAGCCACCGTGCCCCCAGTACAAATTCACTCAGGTCTCCGATATTCAGTGATCTAGTGACAGTGGGAAGAGCGCCCTCCTCTTCCTCCTGAGCAACACCGGAGGGGGCTGTTCAAACTCCTTGAGCCTCACTTTTCTGTTCGGCCACGTGGGGTAGCTGTAAGCACCAGTGATCATGTCTACAGCTCACCAGTCAGCCAAGGCGGTGACTGCTCTTGGCATGTTTGTGTTTCCTCCCCCAGTGGGAGTCAGTCATTGCCCCTGTTCCTCATCAGAAAGCACAGAACTAAAGAGAGAGGTGGGACCCAGGATGTAGCAACAGGTAGGTCTGGTTTAGGGTCACAGAGGAGGGATACTAGGGAAGAAATCCTGATGGGTGACAGACCAGCTGTCCCTCTTGAGGGTGAGCAGTCCCAGGCCTCCATTGTTAGATTTTTATTTTGCTTTTCATTAGTGATTTGTGGCTCTTCAGGCTCAAGATCTCACCCCTCCAAAGGCTGCTCCTGGGACCTTCTCCCATTACTGGTCCTTAATGTTCAAGAGGACAAAGAGGGTGTAGGGAAAGAGGAAGAGAGAGAGACAGGTGGAAACAAGGTTCAGGCTCTCTTTGGAAGAAATTGCTGCCTGTGAATTCAGTCATGACAGAAAACTTTCAAAACCTTTGGTGCCTTGGTGGAGAATCTGCCAATACAGCTAAAGCATTGCTTATTCCCATTCTCCCTTTCCTGATTTCAGATGTTCGTGGGCCTCTTATTTTGGTTCCAGTTCTTCTGTGGCTTCTCTGCGTCTGCCATGATTGACCAGTGGTATCTGATCTTCTTTAACCTGCTCTTCTCATCACTTCCCCAGCTTGTGACTGGGGTGCTGGACAAGGATGTGCCGGCCCACGTGCTGTTGACCAAGCCTCAGCTCTACAGGAGTGGCCAGACCATGGAGGTGAGTCTCCCCTCTCGCCCACACCTCCTATTCCCTGCCCCCCCATCATCCACATTCACCTTCCAGAAAGTGCAAATCTTTACATCTCCTTTTAAGGGATACCCTGGGACAAATTGCTAAAATTCTAGAATCTGATCACCAAGTGAAAACAGTGAACTGTGTCTGACTGTGTGGAGTACATTAGAGTGAAGTCATCGCTTGTAGTGATGGTATCATAGACGTATGCCTTAAAAGCTTGCTTTTTTTTTTTTTTGTATCTCAATTATATCTCAATGAAAGGGAGATAGAGTACATAATATAGTGAGGTGAAAACTGTCTACAGCAAGAGTCTCCAGGAAAGTCTGCTTGGAATCTAAGTCTGAGTTATAAGGGATCACTGCAGCCCAAGAACAGGATTTTTTCCCTTCCAGTCCCACCAAAATGGGATTTTTTTTTTGGAATGGGAATGAACAAGAAGACCAACCCATTGGGAAACCTTTGAAAAAACAAGGGAATACAAACAGATGTAAATAGATGTTTGCGTCAACCAGCTGCATAGATTGACAGGCTAATTACTAGCTATTCCTAGCCAGTCATTAAAGTAAACCCTGTAATGCTTCTCTTGGGCTCCTTGGAATTACTGTGTGTGTGCAGAAGGCAGAGAGCCTCCTATCCCCTACGGTAATCTCTAACTCAGAAATTGTCTGCTTCAACTTGACTTTCCCTGGTCACCTATGTTAGCCTCGGCTACCCCCCACCCCAAAACACATACCGAAGCAGGAGCACATCTCCTCCTTGGCCCAGCATGGGTCACTGCTGGGAGTTTGTCCGGTGGAGTTAGATGGCCTCGAGGAAGGACCTAGCCAGCACTTCCGTTAGGGCCCCATAAATGCGCGTCTGTCCACTTTGCATTTCCTGTCGGCTAGTCCCGGCCAGCTGCTCCGGAGGTTAGTAGGGACAAACACACATCTGGTCCCCCAGAGAGTGAACACTCAGTGAACACTTTCTCAAGGTCAGGTTTGTTCTTGGTATGAAATTTTTGATTTAACATCGGGACATATTCACAATCTCATAGTCCTTTATTGTAAATCTTCTTAAATAATAAAAAAAAATGTAAATAACCACAATCTAATTTTAAAAATTAAGACTCAAGAAACATTCCAGGAGACGGTGTCACCCACTAGGGAGGCAAAATTCTGACAAAGTAGGAGTAGAAGGACTCAAAGTGGGGGGTGGGGAGGCAGTAGAGAATGTGGAATCTTAGGTGCTGTTCCTACCCTAGGGAAATGTCCCTTGTAGGATGTAGAAGGTTCCATCTTTCTGCTGTTGCCCTAGAACTACTAGAGCTACTTTCATGATACAAATGCTCTGGGTGAGTCCCCAGCTACAGGCCTTCTGTGAAGTCTCTTTCTTGACCCTCCTTGCTTCTCCCAAAGTCCTAAATTATCAACTTCCCCTCAGGTGTCACCATGCCCTATAGCAACCTGGAAACTGGCCCTGGAGCTCTGAGCTCTTCCCTGTAACCCCGCACTTGTGTTTGTGTCCTAGGAATATCGACCACTCACCTTCTGGTTAAACATGGCCGACGCTGCCTTCCAGAGCCTGGTTTGCTTTTTCATCCCTTACCTGGTAAGTTTGCCCCTGGCACAGCCTTCCCCGTCAGCACGGATCCCCGTCAGGCACCCGTAGACGTCGACACTGCTGTCTCGCAGGCCTACTACGACTCGGACACAGACGTGTTCACCTGGGGAACACCCATCACCGCCATCGCGCTCTTCACCATCCTGCTGCACCTGGGTATTGAAACCAAGACCTGGGTAAGAGTCTAATGTAGTCCAGAAGGTGCTGGTGCCACGGGCCCCGCCTTCTGTGCCACCCATGAGCTCTAGGGGATCTAGAGAAGACGGGGCACTGCCAAGCTGGCCTCTCTATGGCAAGAAGGAAAGTGCATCGTTGCCATTTTCCATACCAGAGCCCTGGCATGGGCAGCTGCTGCCGCCATACTAAGCTCCATCCAGCCCTCTTTCCCCTCCTCCTCTGCTTCATGCTCCCTTTCCCTCTCTCCGCCCCCTTGCCCCCCTCTTCCAGGCTGGGTCATGGATTCCCGATGCTTCACCAACCCCCCTGCCCCAGCCGCTCTGTGCAGACCCATTTTCACCTGGTCCTCAGCACATCACATCCGCTCAGACCACCAGCGCGATTTTGCTCTTGTTATTACTTTGAAGTTGAAATAAATGCCCTTTCTTTCTCTTTCTCCCTCAGACCTGGCTCAACTGGATAACCTGTGGCTTCAGTATCCTTTTATTTTTCACTGTGGCTTTGATTTACAATGCTTCTTGTGCGACGTGCTACCCTCCGTCCAACCCTTATTGGACTGTGCAAACATTAATGGGCGACCCCGTGTTTTACTTGACTTGTCTCATAGCACCTGTCGCCGCGCTGCTGCCCAGGTGGGTATCAGGGACCACGTCCCTGCAGTCCTGAGAGCGTGGTCATCTCGTGCAAGCTTCAGAAAGCGCAAAGCCAAGTACTGCCCCAGCCATAGCTAACTGTTTCCTCTCTGCTCTTTCCAGGTTGTTTTTCAAAGCACTGCAGGGAAGTCTTTTCCCCACCCCACTACAGCTGGGGCGCCAAATGGCCAAGAGCTGCCCCGAGAAACTTAGCACTGCCAAAGAGACCTTTGCTCAGGGACACCTTCCGGGAGACCAGAGAACAGAGCCCTCAGAACACAGCAGTGTCGCCGCCTTTGGGCCCCTCCCCCAGGGCGGCATCTCGAAGGCATCTTGGCGCACACAGCCAGCCTGCTCCCCAGAGGCCAGTGGGGAGCCCAGTGCAGTGGACACGAGCGTGCCTTTGAGAGAGGACACCCTGCTGGAGGAACTGGGCTCCTCCGTGCCGCAAGAGGTGATTCTAGAAGAGTGCCCTGGGGACCCCAGGATGAAGCCCACCAGCACCAACAGCACAGCCCCCCTATCATCCATCTTCAACCTGCCCCACTTCAGTTCACTCAACTGGATTCCCTCCCTATCCCTCGTCAGCAGGCTGGGAAGTGTCTTACAGCTCTCCCGAAGTAGTTTACAGATGGACAAGCAGGACAGCGAGTTCCTGCCCAGCCCCCCTCAGCCAGACCAGGACCTGCCTGGCTTACAGGGACAGACCACAGACTACTTCTAGAAGCTTCTTCCAGGGACTGCAGCTGGTGGTAGCAGTGGTGGAAACCTTGAAATAGCCTATTTTTTTTATGACATAGATGTTAATATTATTTATGTTTATTATTTGCACAGAAGAGTTCTAGTGAGATGTATTTTATGTTTCCAAGTCTAATACAGGAAACGAAAGGTACCAAAAAAGAAAGTTTATTTTTGAAAAGTTCTAAGTAGAGTATATTGAAAAGAAAAATAAGAGCTTTAACGTATATAAAAGTTTAAGGGAAAAAAAATGACACTTGGAAAGTGTGTTTAAATTTATTTTTTCATCTCATTTTATAAGAAAATGCAGTATGATTGGTTTGCCTCAACGGAATGACCTTTTCGTTCCCCAAGGGTGAATGTCTTTGTGGGCCCAGTTGGTTGTGAGGGTGAGGGGTGGGGGGCAGGGCACATCCCCCGCTGTCTCCAGTTCAGCCAGTTTGGGGGTGAGGGAGCAAAGGCTCTGTGTCACCCAGAACAGGCAGAGTGAGACAACCTCAGAAAACCCACACCTGAAGGTCATCCCCACCTTCAGTCCAGCAGGCGTCTACAGGGATCACCTGGTCAGTTTCCAGCCGCTGTGGGGTCATGCCTGTCAGAACCAAAAGAGCAATAAACAGTCTTCACCTCACAAAGAGAGTGTGTCCGCTGCCGCTGTTGTGTGAAGCTGTTCACATGTGACGAAAGCGTGACCTGATTGCTTCAGGAGAGTCCCCCCAGACACGATGAAGGAAAGCGCTGTGCGACCTGCAGGCAGCACCTGTGACACTGGGCTACACCGAGGGTCCCTGCTCCATCAGTACCCCCACACCCCCCACTGAGAGCCTAGGTTCTTTAAGTGTGTCTCTTGGGGTATTTGTCTTCTGTCCCTTCAAACAGAATAAGTGGGAAATGTTCTAGAAATCCGAGGCATTTATATAATTTCCTCTTCTGAGCCCTCTTTTTGCTCTTTGCACCTCATCTAGTCAGAGAGGAAAGGGGGGACTCGGTGTCTGCAAGGACAGAGAGGGGTGAAGTTTCTGGGCAATTGAACCCAGTAACTCAGATTCAGAGTGGGGATGCTTTTACCTGGGCACAGTTTTGTCCTGAGGCTGCTGTGTTCTTGGTCCTCCCTGGACGGTGCCATGTCGCACTGTCTAGAGAGGAGAGGGCCGCCTTTGGGGTGCAAGCAGTCTGGTCTCTGCCTCCTGCCCGCGCAGCTGTGGACAGCCCCACAGCGACAACTGGAGATGGAGGGAGAGTCCTGTGGGGTTCCCACCAGAGCTGGGAGGGAGGCTGCGAGCACCTGGGCTGCTGGCGCGGACCTGCAGGGACACAGCTGGGTCCCAGTTAAAGGGAGGGGAGATGGGGCCTTCAGTAGCCAGCGATGTCCAGGAGAGTCTCAATTCTGCCCTCCATTTTGAAGCCGCCTTCTCTGTCCTTGGTACTGCAGGATGGAGAACGTCCCTGAGGAGATGAGCAACACTGTGGTTTCCAGGACTAAAGTAATGGTTGTTAGCACAAAGCACAGGACTAAGACTTGACACAGATTTACCTGAGTATCTCAAAGTTCAAAATGCCCAGTGCTCGCGACTTACCTTTCCTCTAGAGAGACCTCCTCTTGGGAAATGGAGTCATTCAGAAAGTAGCCTCAAGGATGTGCAGACCAGAGTCATCTTGGAGAAATAAACAGCAGAGCATACACAATACTTTTTCTCTTCTTGGGTTCCATTTTGCACATGCATTCAAGCCCTTTGGTTAAAAACCCCACTCCTGGCCTTTTCAGGAAAGTGGCTACAGCAGTTTCTCCGAAAAACGAGTCAGGGACAACATTCAGCCTCCATGCAGCCCAGAGGGGACACCAGTGAGCCCCTCTTTCCCTTCCATCCCTGCTGGTGCAGCAGGACACCCTGAGACTCATGTCCATGTGTACTAACTCAACCCCTTTAGTACAGAATGTTCGACACTGAGGAGTGTCGTGGAATTCTTTTCATCGATCTAATGAGAGTGGCCACCCAAAGGGCGTGTGACGTCCCTGTCCTGCATTACACTTCCCAGAGCAAAAATGAAACAACAGTGCTGCTGGCACTGTGAAATGCCAGGCAGTGGGCAGCCCACCCACGCTAGCTCCCCCTGCCCCTGCGAATGCAGGTGACCCCAGGGCAGCTCCAATCACGGGGAGCAGCCCAAGCTGCCAGAGGGTCTGAAGAGCCCCACAGAAATGGTGCATTTCACATAAAGACGTGGAGAAGTATTGCCACCCACCTCCCTTCTTTAAATATAAGGAAAAAAGATCTCAATATTTAAAGCATTTACTATTCTTAAGGCCTTTAAATGTAGCGACCTCAAAAATGAGCCAAAGCAGGCAAGGAAGGGCGAGTCAGCCCTACTCTGGGCAACAGTCAGAACAGGCAGACAGGGGCTCCTGAAGTTAAACTTGGTTGTGGAGTTGGAGCTGCCCCTTTCCTCCTGGTGGGGAGCCCAGCTTGTGCGTGGTTCTCAAAGTCCCTCCTCCGTCTCGTGTCTGTTTCCCACCAACGAGTTCCTATTAAAATGTGCTGCTGTGAGGGGTTTCCCTGGTGGCGCAACAGGTTGTCACAGCACCATGAAGCTATCTAGAGCCACTGCACCACAGGTTCAACCCCCAGCCAGGGAGAGTCCCACATGGCGCAGCAGACCACTCCTGTCTCACCCACTGCTCCCCTCAGCGGTGGACTTCAGTAGATCTTCCTGTTCTGCTCCCCGCTCTGTCTCTGGTGAATCCTCTCACCTCCCCACACCTCTGGCCTGCACCCCAGCTTGTATGCATAAATAAATCTTTAAAAGAAAAGCACCTTTTGAAAAAAATAAAATGTGCCTCTGGTTCAGCCCTCTACCACTGCCAGTGCCTGCAGAGGGCAGGGCACGCGCTGTCTGTGCCTACCGTGCACAACCCACCCATCAGGTCCAGCTAGGATCAGGAGTCCTTCTCATGGCTGACAGCTGGGGGTGGATGACCCACCCTAAGCCCACAAAAAAACTACAGATGGGGCTCTGGGTATGGGCACTGTGTTCTGTAACTGGGTCCTGCGGATTCTCCTTCCACCCTCCCTCCCCCTGGTGTGACGCTCAGGCATGCTGCTGCACGTGCGGGCAGGGGTGACAACTGCAGCTTAATCTTACACCTGTTCTCCCTCGGCTGGAAGCCCCCAGCCATGTTGCCCCCTCTTCTCAGGGGCCCCACTTCTCTATGATTCCATGTATATGAGGTCCCTGGAGTAGTCACGTTCATAGAGACAGAAAATTGATTGTGGCTGCCAGGGCTTGGGGAGAGAGAGGGAGCAGTTGTAATTTAGTGGGTACAGTCTCAGCTCAGGATGATGAAAAAGCCTGTGGGTGATCAGTAGTTGCCGGGTTAGTGAATTAATCAGGCTTTTTTTTTTATTTAATATATATATTTTTATTGTTATTTATGTCTTTTACATTTTGTATTCCCCTTGGGTAGCCCACCACCAATTCACCCGTGATCCATCTCCGTGGTCCCTTGTGTTCTTTTTTATTCCATTTTGTGCACTTTTCCTTCCCTTCCTAATCAGGCTTTTTACACCACTAGCCCCTGTGGCTATCACCTGCGGCCTTGATCTCGTTAATGCAGAAGGCGCTTGGGAGGGAGGGCGAGGGGCACACACGCCTGATTGTGCACACCTGGAGCATGGGTGTGGGCATGTTCAAGTGGGCACGCCTATACCTAGAGGCTGGGCTAAAAGCTGCAGCAGTAGCGGCAGTGAGAATGGATGAGCAGCGTAAATACAGGAGAGGTGAGCCCACAAGAGAGGTGTCCAAGAGAGAACAAGCCAGAAAAAAGGTAAGATTTGGGGCTGGGGGGTCTGGGATGTTCAGATGTCTGGCAGCCTCCCAGTTCCCCCTGCCCGGCCTGTGCCTGCCTCCTTGCATGCCAGCGGCCCTGCCTGCTGTACCTGGTTCCCTGAGTGAGCACTAAAGCCTGAAAAATCCACGGATTCTCCGGGACTCGCCTTTGTCCATTTGCCAGTGTCCATAGCGAACCAGTCCTGTGCCTGCTCGCCACACAGCAGAGTAAAATGTTAAAATGGTTTTTAAAAAAACAAACTATGCTTGCATTTTACTGCAACAAAGATTTTATTTCTGCAACTGTCAGGAGCACCACCTTGGAGCACGCAACTTTTAAGCGTTTGGAAGCATGAGGTTAGCGGACAGAGTTCAGAACACCTCGCAGCCCACTCCCGGCGGCGGGGCAGCTGGACCTTCACTTTTGGACAGACTGAAAGTTGATCTGTTCCTACAATAAGCACCACAGCAGACGTGCTTACTCCCAGCCAGAGCTCGGAATAACTTGTCAGAAACAGGTGGCCACGGAACTCCAGCCTGAGTTACGGCCTCGCGGAAGCAGGAAACGCACTGACTGCGGAGGCCAGGTCCAAGCCATCTCCTGCTTCCAAGGGCTGCCTCAGCAGAAACAGGGTGTGAGGAGAGTGGCCCAGGTGCCTCCGGGCCTGGGTCCACTCAGTGCTCAGCCCACCTTCCTCAGACAGCTCCTGTGGGGCACTCAGGCTCTGCCAAGTGTCCCCCAAAAGGCCATCCCAGTCCCCAGAGCACAAGGACTCCGACTGCCAAAGGCACATTTGTTTCCTTTGTAGCAGTGACCACCGCATGACATTACTTTGTCTTTTTGTTGTTGTTGTTAATCTGTTTCCCCCCTTTCTCTTCCCATGGAGAGGGGGAAATCCCCTCTCAAAAATCCCTTAAAAGTCAGAGAGATTGAGAGGAAGGGGCCTGGGGGGAAGGATGGAGCAGAGAGAGAAACAGAGGGAAAGAGACTATTTGAAAAGTGGGCAATATATTCCATTGTTATTTGAGGATTAACTTTAAATTACCAAGCATCATTGATCTTTGATATTGGAGTATCAGCGCCATTTCACAGCAAGAAGCACAGCTATGAAAAATCCACTGAGGGCTCCGGGACTCTCCTTTATCCTGTGCCAGTGTCCATAGTGAACCAGCCCTGTGCCTGCTGGTCACACAACAAAGTAAAATGGTAAAATGGTTTTAAAAAAAAAACTGTCTTGCATTTTACTATAATAAAGATTTTATTTCTAAAACTGTCAGGAGCACCGCCTCCGGCTCGCATGAGGTTAGCGGACAGGGCTTTCCTTCTTGTTAGAAACATGGACACACATCACCTGTTTCCTGATGTGGAAGATGCTGGCTTTCCCGAGCACACACGTATGGTCAAGCGTTTAATCGCAGCTAGAATACGGACATACACAGACAGATGTGCAGGGTTACATTCACTGTGTGAAAAGAGAACATGATTTTTGGCTATACCTCAGAATGCAACCACATAGTTTTCCCTGAAGAGGGGTTCACATGAACCCCTTAAGACGTGTGACCTTCCTGCTGGACACCTACACACATTCTGGTTGCCTTCCAGGTGAGGCCCTGGCAGCCCCCGCCCCTGCACTGCATGGTCCAGGCTGAAGAGGAAGGCAGTGGGGTGCAGAGGAAACTCAGTGACATTTCTGAGTGAGCAGATTAGAATTAACCAAAGCCCCGAAGGTCCCAGTTTCCTCTGTGCTGTGCAGAGAGCGCTCCTCAGGCCACTCGTGCCTCGGATGAAAAATCGTGCCTGAGAGGCAGAGCTATTTTTAGCTTGGATTTCTCAGTTGAACTGGTCATTCGGGCTGCTGCGTGCAACCTCCCCGCTGTGGATCCTGCAGCAGAAATCAGAGCCTGCCCCCATCCCCGCGGTGTCCCCTCACCCCTACCTCTGTTAGGGATCCCCAAACACGGTCAGGTGTGGGTCTCCAATGCAGAGACCTCAACCGGGTACTACAGAGAGGGATCTCTAAATGAGGATATAGCCCTTCAGACAGTTGCCCCATATTTTCCTGAATATATATGATGTTAATTATTGTAATCACCTTAAGACAGTCTATTCAGACATTGATTTATAACCATGCACACCTGAAGCTTATATAACATTATAATGCAATGATACATCCATTAGAAAGTGAGAAAGTTTTTAAAAAATAAAGTGCTTCTGTACTTTTTAAATTTAGTAACGCCTGCAGAGAACTAAGCATAATCCAGGAAAGTGATGAGAAGGGGTTGTCCTGGGGAAGGAGAGGCTGTTAGCAACCCCGGGAAAATTCTTCAAACTCTCCCTGATCCCAACACACACACAGAACAGTGCGGGCTCTGTAGTATGGCTTGAAGTAAATTGTGTAAAATGGAGATTAGAACTTGATTCTCTTTAAACAGGTACAGAAGGTGGTCTGTGAGTCCATCTGGTTCTTACAGGTAAGTGCAAATGGGGAGAAGCCCCCTACGCTCTCACATCAAAGTGAATTTTATGTACATTTTTCTTTTTTTTTTAAAGATTTTTTTTTTATTTATACATACAAGCTGGGGTACAGGCCAGAGGCGTGGGGCGGCGAGAGGTTCACCAGGGACAGAGCGGGGAGCAGAACAGGCAGATCAGAAATACACTGCTGAGGGGAGCAGCGGGCGAGGCAGGAGAGGAATCCCGCACCATGTGGGATTCTCCCCGGCCGGGTGTCGAACTCGCGTTGCCGCTGCCGACAGCTCCACAGCACAGCGCTTAACCGCTGCGCCACCAGGGAGGCCGAATTTTATGTACATTTTTCATTGCTAGTTAGAGCTCTAAGGACAGGGTGGACTCAGGTGACTGGGAGCAGGGAGAGAGTGAGGTCATAGGGAGCCATTTTCCTCCATTAGGACTCTAGCCAACCACTTCATGTGACAGCCACACATTTCAAATCTATGTGGGATAATATCCCAAAATACACTCACTATGGAGCAATATCCATTTATGTGATTTATACAGATGGTCACCCTTGGCCCCTCATTAAGGCCCTCAAGAATCATAAGATTTCCAATTTTGCCCATTTTGCAAGTGGGTAAAACTGAGGTCCAACAAGAGTAGGTAACATGTTCAGGTTGTAGAGCAGTAAGTGGGAGGGCTGGGGTTTGAGCCCAGGCAGCAGAGCAGCTTAATTCACAATACCGTAACTTGGTTGAGGACAATCTGAATACACATTAATTCATTTCCACTTATAATTTGAGAATGTTGTATTGGCACACAGATACATCAAATGCCATTCTGCAATGTGGAGAAAATAAATTAAAATAGCAAAGATTTTCAGTGTAATTTTGGACGAACACATCATTTCTAAATCAAGCCTTATGTGGCACCTATTGTTTCATTCAATTCCCTCATTCATTCAACAAATGCGTGGGACAGAGGGGCCCCCCTGCAGGGCTCTTAGCACAGAGCTTCACCCTGGGCCTGTCCTGAAAATTTTTTGAGTGTCACTGGGACCAGGATCAGAGAAACAGAGTAAGAGTCAGATCTAATTATAATGAAAAATTAATGTTTATCTGAAATTCAGATTTAACTTGGCATCCTATATTTGTACTTGCTCTATCTGGCAACCCTACCACTATCATTAATACTACAGTACTTTATCACCTACATTTACAACTGGAAGAAAACTAGGTTTTAGTAAGAGATTAGAAAATAAAAAATTTTTTTCTCCCCACCCAAGCTCATGGACCCCTGCGTGGACAAGCTCTGGCCCATGGCCATCTTTTGCCAAGATTTTTTGGCCACAAGGCTTCAACCCACAGGGACACCTATTTCCAGTTCTTGCAGACATCTCATCAGCAGTGCTGGGCTGCTGGGTTGGCCTCGCCTGGTGTCCTACTGGGCCCTAGACCCCTGAGTATCTGCTGGTTCCCTGGCCAGTGTGATCGCTCCCCTCATGGGCTGAACTGTGTCCCCAAAAGATTTCTTGACGTCCTGATCCCTGGTACCTCAGAATATGACCTATTTGGAAATAGGGTCTTTGAAGATGTACTGAAAATATGAGGTCACAGTGGGGCTGGGTGGACCCCAATCCAATATGACTGGAGTCCATATAAGAAGAGGAGAGAGACACAGAGATGGCCACGCCTCTCAGGAGGCAGAGACGGGAGTCACACAGCTGCAAGTCAAAGAATGCTAAGAACTACCCGCCACCACCAGGAGCCAGAAGGGGGCAAGAAAACATTCTACCCCGCATCTCAGAGGGAGCACGGCCCTGCTTCCTTGATTTTGGACTCAAAGTTTCCAGAACTAAAACAATAAATTCCAGCTATTACAAACCCACTCATTTGAGGCACCTGATAAAGGCGGCTAGTCCCCACCCCTTGCTTGGGCTGGATGGTGGCCTTTGCTCTCTCGATCTTCGGTGTCTGTGGGATCTTCAGACCCCACCCACGCCCTGGTACAAGGACACCCCAGGATCTATTTCGTCCAGCTCCTCCACATCTCTCGGTAGACCTGGGAACTTGGGAGCTGCTGTCCTGTCCTGCCTCGTGGTCTTTGCCCCACTCAGGTAAGGAGTATCGTCCTCTCTAGCTGATACCTGGATAGGGGCAGAGGAGTGCAAACTTGACCTGAGCTCCCCCACCCTCCTCCTCAGACCCCAAGAGTCCTGCAGGGGGATTCTCTTTCCTTTTCTCTTCAAGACTGAGTGGCCATATGAAGAAGCCTAATGGAATCTTGTAGACATGTCCATATCAATCTATTGCCTTGCTAAAGAGGTGAAGTTCATTCTCCTGGGGGCTCTCTTCTCAGGGAGAGGCTGCAGGGTGCAGAACTTACAAATAAATCAAAAGACTTATTATTCAAGATTTACAAAATGTTATCGTCTTTACATATGTATGAGAGAGAAAAATGGGAAGGAGGTTAGGAGAGGGGACATGAGTTAAAGGAAAGACATTTTCATAGAAAGGCCTTCCTCTCCTGCTTTCCTCTCTGTCTCTGACGCTGCCTTCGATTTTGTGAATTATATAATTTAGAATACATCTTTGGCCCTTGACACCCTAAGTTGAAATGAGAGTTTAAAGGTATATCCTGAGTACTTGGTGATGATTCACTAGCTCTCCTCGAGGTTCACAAACGTACTGTAAAAATTAAGTTAATTGTGACAGAAGACGACAACATTCTATGTATCCATAGCATGCTCGCAAAGTCCACAAAGGATATTTTCATTTTCTCATTTTGCCAACACTGTTGTCTAGAGGTGGGATTCCCTGGGAGAACAGACACAACGCCAAGACTTGGACTGACACAGCTTCCTAGTCAAGCCCAGCCTGGCTGTCAGTCCCTGAAGAAGCCATCTCTATATCTCTGGGTTGGCCGCACCAATGCCACTCAACCCTCCAACCCAGAGGGTTGGAGCAGGGCACTCCTCTCTACACTGTGACTCTTCCCTTGTGACATGGTGGATTCTATATCCCAAGATGACTAAAGGTAGTGCTGGCCCGCTCAGTGATGTCTTCCCAGCTTTTAAACAGCACACTCCATATAGGAGGCACTCCATGTCATTGAAGGAATGACCCCATAAAAGAATGGAGCCACAGGCTACTTCTTACGTTATCTCTGTGATTATGGTTGTCACTGGTGTGTAACATATGCTCAATGAAGAAAAATAGAGCCATTTGGTAGATCTCTGACAAACATAGTGCTAGATTGCAATTTCATTAGCTGGGGAATTCAGAGCCATTGTCAGCTTCTTGGGAGGGAGGGACAGATTCCTACTGTTGATCAAGAAAGGATATTTTTAGTATCACTCTTGGCAGGGCAAATTGGAACAAGAAAGATACCATGATGAGCTTATTCTAGACTATTCCATACTGTCTGCTGAAATCTGTTCCAGGCTCCCTTTCATATGGAAATGATGCCACAGAAGATGACTCTCTTTTCATGGGTCTTCCTAAACTTCACATCTAAAGTAGCTTTCATAATGCCTACTATGACCTTCCTCCCCAACTCTGGAAGATGAAAAGACCACCCACTTCAAGACCATGTCTGATGTTTCAACTTAAAATGAAAACCTGCCACTGAGCTGGAGACCACTAAGGGTAGAAAGACCCTAACATTTGACTAGCAATTGTCCTTCCCGACCTAATTTCCTTTACAGTTTTTCAAACTCTTGATTAGTTTAAGACTGTAGGTTCTGTCTTTCCAAAAATGTTCAAATAGACTTTTCCCAAGATGTCCAGAACAAGTTTTTTCTAATACTATCACCTTGGCATGTGGAACTAAGGTCAAGACGAGGCCCTGTGGGGCCAGGAGAAAGTGTTATTATAAGCCTAAAGGATGCAGATTAGCTATATTTAGGGATATACCCAGAAATAACCTTTGTATCAGATAATCTGTATTAAGGCAGGGAAAACATCTAGAGACAAGCTTTTGTAACAGGAAACCATCCTCTTCCTCATCATGTGAGACACTCCCCCTCCTCTCTCCTTGATACCCCAGCATCCTTTTTGTGGATATAAACCCCTGTTTTGTCCTGCTTACTTTAAATTTACAGCCATGTAGATTCTCCACATGCATATAATTAAATTTGGTTTAATTATTCAATTACCAATTTTAATTTCATCTTTTTCTTTTACTAATCTGTCTGGGGGTTAATCTGTTTGCTCATCAGACCCAAGAAGAACTCAGAGGGGTAGTGGAATATCCTCCTGTTCCCCAACAAGACATTCAAATCATCTTAGACTAAATCAAAGGGAACTTTGACAACTGATAAGGATGGGGAATGTGGATGGAGGACGGATGAGCCTCAGAACCAGGTAAATATGGGGACAGAAAGACTGCATCGCCTCTAGTTGGCTTCTATGGAAGATCATTGCAAAGTAACATGCATCCAAGGGGCGCAAGACAGCAACCGCGTCACCAGGACACCGGGAATCCCTCGTACAGAGGACTGTCCAGAGTGGGGCCCGTCAGATGCAGTCTTGGGAGGCTCAAGGCCTGCACGGTGGGCCCAGGGGAGGCCGAAACACTAGTCACGAAGAGGACCCTCTGCTTTCCAGGCCCACGGAAGATGCACACATGAAATGAAATACACATGATGAAGCTGAGCCGGAGTTTAGTTTGAGCATGACAGTCACTTTATTTGTCAATGCCACCGCAGGTATTTCCTAGATGAGTTATTATTAAGACCTCTGTAGGTGCCAGAGGAAAAACTGGCTGAATCTTCACTGAGAAAAAAAACTTGAACACAGTGTTAAGAATCTCTGAGTGCCACTTTGAACTGATTAGGATGGCCACAATTTAAAAAAAATGCAAAAAAATAAAACCAACCCCAGAAAAGAACAAGATTGGATGTGGAGAAATTGGAAACTTGTACACTATCGGTGAGAATGTAAAATGGTACAGCTGCTGTGGTATAGAGTATGGTGGTTCCTTAAAAAATGAAAGCGTAAACTAGAATGACCATGTGATCCAACAATTCTATTTCTGGAATATAAACCCCAAATAAATCCAAGTAGGGACTCAAACACTTTTCTACCTTTGTGCATTGTAGCATAATTCACAATAAAAGGTGGACATAACCTTCGGCATGTCCATGGATGTATGACTGGATAAGCAAAAGATGATATATATAAATAATGTGATGATTAATCTTATGAGTTAATTCGATTAGGCTAAGGGATGCTAGGAAAGCTGGTAAAACATTATTTGTGAGTGTGTCCATGAGGGTGTTTCTGGAAGATTAGAATTTGACGCAGTAAAATCTGAATCACAGCTACTGAGAGTGGGCACCATTCAATAGAACAAAAAGATAGAGGAAAGGCAAATTCACTTCTCTTCTTGAGTTGGGATGCCCATCTCCTGCCCTCCAGACAAAGGAGTTCCTGGTCATTGAGCCTTCAAACTCATACCAGTGCCTACATTGCCCTCCCCTCAGGTTGAGTTATGCCATCAGCTTCCCTGGTTCTCTAGCTTGCAGAAGGCACCTCCATAACTGCATGAGCCTATTCCCTTATAATAAGTTTCTTTTTATGTATAGCTATATGTATCCCATTGGTTCTACTTTCTGGAGAATGTATAAAAATAAACGGAAAATTTTTCAGCTTTGCAAAGGAAAGAAATTATGACACATGTCACAATAAGAGTGAAACTTGAAGACATTATGCTAAGTGAAATTAGCCAGTCACAATGGGATAAACAGTGTATGATTCTACTTATAAGATTCCTCTTATACTTTCTGGAGTAGTCAAAACAAAAGAGACAGAAAGTAGAATGGTGGTTGTCAGGGGCTAGGGAGGAAGAGAGGAAGAGTTGTTAAATGGGTAGAGTGTCTATTTAGGGTAAAGAAAACAGTACCTCCATCTGGGGATGGAAGGTGTGGGATTAGAACAATCATATGTATGTCTCTGCCTTCAGTTACTGGCAACAGGTTCTCTAAAACCCTTCCAATTCCCTAAGTGATAAGAATCTCTCCTGTTCTAATAATCGGTCTTTGATTCCATCTCTGACAGAGGGGATCCTGAAACCCTTGTAAATTTCTAAGTGGTAAGAGAACAAGGATCATCTTTTGTTCCAAAGAGGAGACTCTGGTGGGCTCCTGGGTGGCTCCCACTTAGGGGCTGTTTCCTGGAAAGACCAAGACATGGTTAGAAGTTTGGAATTTCAACCCCCACCCCAGCTTCTCCAGGGAGGGGAGAAGGGCTGAAATAGAGTTAATGGTTGAGCTTGCCCACTTGAGGAGCCTCCATAAAGGCCCCAAGTACTGGGTTCAGTTGGTTTCCAGCTTGGTAAACACATTCAGTGCCAACGCCAAACAGACGGAAGCCCCCACACCTCATTCTCTGCATTTCTTCTGGCTCTGCATGTTTCCAGCATCACGTCCTTTAACAAACTGATGAATGTAAGTGAGGATTTCCCCGAGCTCTGTGAGCCTCTAACAAATTAAGTGAACCAAGGAAGAGGTCGTGGAAGCCTCTGATGCATAGCTTGGTGGTCAGCACAGATGACAGCCTAGAATTGTGGTTGGCATCTGCAGATGGGGGTGAAGGGTGGAAGCAGAAGTATTATTACCGGTCAAATCTCTAAAAAAATGCCACCACGTCAAAACCACTCTTGCTGGTTCTGAGTCTGGCTGAGTCACCACAAACGCAAACCAAACGAAGGGCTTTTGGTGCCAAAAACAAACATCAAACAATCACCACAATTCTTTCTACACAACAGGTGAGAGTGAGAGAGAGAGTACTAGCAGAGGCAGGGCTGAGAGAAGCTCTTGTTCTAGCTGCCCATCAATGGTGCTAAGTGGAGTTGCAGGTTCAGCAGCTGACAGGTGTGGGTGAGGCCCGTGGCTGCTGGACGTTGGGGAGGTGGGGAGGTGGCAACACCTGCCAAGGGTGTTGCCATGAAAACCACCGTGGGGCTGACACAGTCTGCAGGTAGCTAGTGTCAGCATTGGGTTAAATTGCAGGTCCTCCACCTGGGGTAGCCCTGAATTGATCAGTCTGGGAGAAACCCTCCACCTCTGCTGTCAGAAGTGTGTGAGGAAGCCAGCAGCAGCGTGAGGGAAGGAGGTACGCAGGAGGAAAGACCCGACCTCTCCTGTACAAACGCAAGACAAGGTGATACAACAGTGTGACTGTAAGTAATGCCCTGGAGTCTATACTTCAAATGATCAATTTTATGTGTATTTTACCACAATAAGTAAATATACAAAGGAAAAAATGATCTCTAAATCATCAGAGTGACCCAAACCGAGTTCTCCGGAAGGACCCTGAAACCTTTGGTGAAATACCCTCAGGGTGCAAGTTCCCAGAACTTCCCCTCCCCCACCTACTTCCACACCCTCTTCCCAGGGACAGCCCTGCTCTTGCATTAAGAAGCCAGCGTAAGGAAAGCCTGGGGTTTAAAAAAGGCAGTTCTGGAAACTCCCTCTCTCCCAGAGGTTGACTTCTTCAAAGATGACCATGCTCAACACTTTCTTCCAAACTTCACATAAAATGCCTACCCTGCTGTCTGCTGACTGCTCTTTGAGGGGGTCTCCCACTGACAGGCTGACTGTGTGCTGGCATCCCCCTCGGGCCTCTTTCTTTTACGCTATTTCTGTTTACATCGCTGTTCTTTGTTTACATTCTGTTGTCAGCACTGAATCCCTTAGGTTACTGGGCTAATTACAGCGCCTGTCTTGTATGACTTTTCATATGTTCTCACAATGAATGATTGCATGTGTTTCTCTGGGCCTCACTGTCTAGTGCTGCGTCCCTGATTTATCTCATTCTGTCTGACAGGACAATAAAACGCCTCTCAGTGCCATTTCCCACACAAACACACCCAGGTAGTTATCAAATCAGTGGTGTGGGGGCGGGGGCGGGGCAGCTCCCACCAGCTGAGAGAGAGTTAATTGTTAAATACACAGGAATTTTGCAAGTGGGTCCTTCAGGCATGGGGAGCTTGACATCAGCCTAAAGGGAAATTTTACAGAAATCAGCAAATGCCCTGAGTCAGGGCTTGTTTTGTTTCATTTCCCAGAGAGCCTGTTTCCTCACAGTCCATGCTGTCTCCTCAGTTTCCTTCCCCGCCCCCACCCCACAGACACACCTCTTCTAGAGCATCCGTTCTGCTGCCTTCCCAGCTGCCCCCTATTGTCCTCTAGGGGTCCTGTCTTCATTTTCAGTGAGGTGTCTCTCTTATTTTCTTCCATTGTGAGTGACATCTTCCCAGCAGCTTCCATAGGAGGTAGAGCCTAGGCGAGGTGAACTGGGTGATTCTTCTCATGCTTTTACTCTCACTCACAATTGACAGGCAATTTTTCTGAACATGCAATTCAAGGTTGAATTTTGAAGACCCTGCCCCATTTCTTCCAGCTGTCAATGCTGCTGTTTAAAAGGTGGGGGGCATCCTTGTTCCCACCCTCTCCACGTCACTCTTCTTTCTTGTCTAAGCGGAACAATTTAAGATAGTGTCCAAAGCCATGGGTGTGAATGATTCAGTTTTACTGGGTCTCCCCCATGTGTATAAGAGCTATGTGTGTTATTATTAAACTTCGTTTTTACTTTCCCTCTTATGAATCTATTTGGTGATTATTTGCAATCCTAGAGGAACCCAGAAGAGTATTAGATGATTTCCTTCCCCCCAGCTCAACATATGTCAAGGACCTAAGGTGACCCCACAGCCTACTACCCCATTTGTTCAGTGTCAGCTGTAAATGCTGTCCCCTTCAGAGACTGCAAAGTTCACGCTCACCCCCAAGGCTCCAATCCAATGGGCCCGCCCTGTCTGCAATGCTGGTATCAAGAATGCAAACATGCCATTTTCTGCATTTCCCCAAAAGAGTTGCCATTTTTATCAGGGCCTTTCTATTGGCCCAGTTTAGAATTTTTATAAAAGGAGTTTTGTACTTAATGTGGAAATTTAGAAAGTTTAGGTTTTATTCACTCTTGAGCCTTTGAGCTAAAAAGAAAAAAAAAATCAGGAAAGAAAATTGAAGTGTTTTGCATTGCAACTCCTGGACTCCGCTACCTCGTCACTATTATGAACCAGAAAACTCAGGAGGATTTTAAAAGTTAAAATAAGCTCACTTCAGCCCTTGTAATCTATTTATAAGGTCTTCCCACCTGCCTGATTGTCTCCTCCTATTATTATAAAGTCATCTTTGGTCTCAGTTTGTATAATACCGAGAATTGCTCACCTGCAGTTATTTAGTTTTCAGTATTGTCCCAGGGGCATAAGGGGGGCTTTTATGAAACGAGAGAATTCAGCCTCTCAAAGAGTTGCAAGATTTAGAAGAGAAAAAGGAAGGGTGATGTTGGAGTTGCTTTCCTTTGTTCACAGGGTTGGGAGGGAAGGTGAAGAGCCCTCCTGGCTCTGTCCACCCCCTGGGCGGGACTGTCTCCGCTGCACTCCCTGCTCTCAGCTTCCTTTTTCTTCCCCCTTTTACAAACTGCAACAGGACCAGTCTGGGGGTTGGGGGTAGTTTATATTTGAGAAAAAGTGACCCAAAGTGAAGCTGTTTCCCTAATGCCGCTAAGACCTGGGGAGCAGCCCCTCCCCACCCTCAACTCCATGCCCCCCTCCCTTTGTGCGCTGGCTAAACCCCCAAGGTCAATAATGAAGGGTTTCCAGGAAGTCACACGCAATCTGAGTTTCTTTACATTTCTTGCTACTTTTGGAGTGACAATAACGAAGGTGAGTAGGTTTAGCCACCGAGTGCCATCTGGACTGAGGACTGCCAGTCTTGCAGCCCATGTCGCCATCACCGCTGGCCTCTCCGTTCTTGCCCCGTTCACTTTTTCTCTTCCCTTCCTCTCCCCAGGTCCTAGTTTTCTTCTTAGATTTCACAGAAAGGGTAATACTTCCATATTTTGCACAAAATACTATTTTTTTCTCTTTTCAATCATAGTATTTCATTTTATCCTCACAAAATCAGCTGTGAAGAAGAAGTAAGCAAGGAGTCTTTCATTTCATAGACCAGGGAACATAACCCTGTATTAAAAAGCAAAATTCACAAATTTAGAAATCTAGTTTGCTTTATTGAATGATTCATGAATCAAGGCAGCCTCCATCTAGATACTGCAAGGACTCACAGAATGGAGGGTATTTGTAGACAGAGGGTAGGACAACAGTTAATAGCAAAAGAAGAGATTATCAAGCAGATGACCTCACTGATGCTTAGTAGGAAATTCTGGCTTCATTGCTTTAGGACTACAGTTTCGGGAGAGGTTGAAACTGCAGTAAATATTATGTCTGGATGGGAACCAGTATGAACAACTATTTTGGGCCTGTTTTAGTGTTTTTCCTATTTTTAATACCAACTAGAAGGCCAAATGCTCAGGTCCACACAATGAGAAGGAACCTGGGCTTTTTCTTGCATACCAGAGGAGAACCTGAGGGCTGCAGATGCCAGGAAGCCACAGGAATTCAAAGGGAGTGTTTTAGGGACCTTCCCTGGTAGCCTAGGGGTTAAGTCTCAGCACTATCACCGCTATGGCTGAGTTGGATCCCTGGCCAAGGAGCTAACACACATAGCGCAGCAGATCTCTCCTGTCTTGCCTGCTGCTCCCCTCAGCAGTGTATTTCAGTAAACCCACCTGCTGTGCTCCCCACTCAGTCTCTAGTGAATCTTCTCACCCCCCACCTCTGGACTACACCCTAGTTCTTCTTCACTCCTTTGTGCCCCATCAGAACTTCACATCTAATATCACTGCAGTTTCAGCCTCTCCCCAAAGTAGAAATTTAATCTAACAAACCTGGATTTTCCTGGTCTGCACCAGTGAGGGCACCTGCAGGATGAGGACCACCGCCTTCCCCTAAAAGAAGGTGACTTTGCTTAAAATCACCTTATCCCACCTTCTTTCTGACTAGCATGCTTCCATTTTGTGTAACTCTTTTACTGCCCTTCTACTTGCGAGATGCTGCCCAATTCATGAATTACACTGGTCAACAGATTTTTACAAAAGTCATGTTACTGAAATAAAATTAGTCATTTCCTATCAATTTGTATGTGCTCAACATGAATATGATAGTCAAATTCTATTTTTGGCTCTAGTTTTTTTTTTATAATCTGCAATAAATTGATGTTTACATCACAAAATGCATGCCAATAGTAATAGGCCTACAGTTAATACCTGTAAAAAATCAAATCATAGACTACTTCTTAGATTTCTTCGCTTGTCTCTTGTACAGCTGTTCAGGAATAGAATAGATGGCAGACGGTTTCCATTGTGCAAAAGCACAGCCTTAAGATTTCAGTTTCGAAGAGTCTAGAAATAGTCTCCATTCTTGTGGGTCAGCAGTGATTTCCAAGGCATTCATGAGGCCCTCAATATTGGAACAGAATACCAGACTACTTTCCTTTCTGAAGAAAGGCTCCAACTGCTGGTGGTACTTTCAATAGAAAGTAATTGTGACATCTTCTTCTAGAAGATTCCATCATTGGAGTCTTGATCCTAGCAATTCTGCCTTGTTCTTGGATAAGTCCAAATCACGAACCAGGTCATTTAGTTTTCCTGTGTTAGTCTGTGTGGGGTTGATGATGAACCACAGCGAAAATCTGGATCACTGCATGCTGATGGAACAGGAGAAGAACAGGTCGGCTCACCCTTGCCCTCATCAGATGAATCAAGAGAGTATTGTGCTGGAGGTTCTGGAATAGGAAGTCCCTCACCATGTGGAACTGGTCTCATTTCATAGACCAGGGAACAGACAGAATGTTTCAGTGGGCTATTCTTGACTTTTGCTTCGTTATTCCACTGGAAAGAGGAGGAACCAAGCAGAAGTAACAATCTTTTATGTGGTTGCTTGGCTCTCTCCACACTATGGGGACTGCAAATGGCATTGATGGTCGTTTGCTATTTAACCACTGTGAAAGCTGTGTTGTACATGTAGCACAGCATATATGTGGGGTCCAAGGCTTGTATTGGTCACCAACCTTGCATCCAAAGTAAAAATGATAAGCCTTCTTCACTTGAGAAGTGATACTTTTCTTCTGGTTGGCAAATGTCACTTCCCCACAAAGAGAGCAGAATTGTCCATGCTCTTAATGCACTTTCGAGGCATTACTGTTCTGTGTTGTGCCTAAATTGATAAAATAATAACAGTTCTATGGAACGCTAGCTTAAACTGTCTCACACAAAGTCTGAAATATTTTCAATGCTCCACGTTTCCGACAGTGTTTTATCTAGTGCACTGCTGACGTCAGCTTACTTCAGCAACCGTCTGGCAGTACTATTGCATTGCATCAGAAAATGATGCAATCAACTGGATGATGTGTGCATGATGGTATTATGCAATGAGATGCAATATTACATCATTCTAGGCTGATTTAGGATGTTGTTGCAGTCCTACTGGATAAATTTACATGGTGAAACATATAAAACGAATTATATGAAATATCTTCAAAACGAGAGCTAATAAAAATTTTTCAGGATTATATTCATGTTCAGCACACCAAGATCCTACAGAGTAGAGCCTTTTTAAGTCAGTAACGATCTCACTGTTGACCAGTGTTATTTAATGAAGCCAACTCGTCGTATTTTTATTAACAAGGTGTCACACTAGTCAGCTTGCCAGGCCCTTTGCAGACGGAAGAGGCAGCTCACCTCAGCAGGGCCACTGTTTCTCATGCACTGTTCCTGGCGTTAATGTGATGCCCATTCACTCTGAGTTAACAGTAGCTCTGTTGATGATATATTTTCTCAACTGGCAGATATCAAAAGAACAATCACCATCAAGGGGAAGGCCAAGGATTTTTATTTTTTCCTTTCGTTTGAAAGAGCTCCTCATAAAGGGATAAGAATCCCAGAGATGGGCCAGGGACTGACCTTTCACCTCTTCCCAGAGTGGGCTGTACACGGAATAATTTTTTAGGGGTGACACAGGCAAAAATTTTTATGTCAATTATTAACTTCCATTTATGACAGTGGCATTAGTTGTGTTTCATTTTTTAAAAAATTTATTTATTTATGCCTACAAGCTGGGGTGTAGGCCAGAGGTGGCGGGGGGGGGGGGCGTGAGAGGACCCACCAGAGACAGAGTGGGGAGCAGAACAGGCTGATAAACTGAAATACACTGCTGAGGGGTGCAGCGGGTGAGACAGGAGAGGTCTGCTGCGCCATGTGGAAATCTCCCTAGCTGGGCATCGAACTCATGCTGCAGTGGCTGCTGATAGCTTCATAGTGCTGAGACTTAACCCGCTGCACTACCAGGGAGGCCCCAGTGGTGTTTTATTTTTAAAGGATATTCAAGTGAAAAAGTAGGTTGATACGAAGTAGCTGATATGTGCCTTTGCAGGTTTGGGGCAAATATTAATGGCAGGAACAAAGAACATTCCTTCAACCTGACACTGCTGAGTTAGGCAAATAGGATATGGAAGAAGGAAAAATCATTAAAATAAATCTGTGATCAACCATTGGGTGTGAGTATCCTATGCCCAAGATTCGTGTCAGGTGGGGCCACTGACAGGGGGTTCAGCTGGTTCCTGGTCCCACAATTCTTGTAGCCTTATCAAAGAGGCCACCGTGAGGACGGGGGTAGCACAGCAAAGCCTAAGACTGTCCTACAATGACTCCTCTCAGAAAACTGTCCTCAGAGGACACTCAGGAGAGCCCACAGCTCCCGCGGGGAGGCTCGGAGCCTGGAGCTGTCCCCGGAGTGGGCATGGAGCAGGGACGTTTCCCCACATCCATGCTGGGCCCCTCCTATGCGCAGGGCCTGAGAGGAAAAGGTCCAGCTCCTAAGAGACACCATTGTCATCACCATCAGGCTTCCAAATCCGGGCTCCCTCTTGGAGTTTCAGTCGCTGCAGGAGAGTCACTTTCCCTACACTAACAGAGTTGCAACCTGATCAACTCAGAGTTGGAATGTGGCTGCCCAGCCGTGGATCCAGCGGGTTTCATCCGGGAAATCACGACAAAGGTCCAACCCAAAGGCTCAGAGCAGGTAACTGCAAGAGCAGCTGGGCCATGACCTGGGCCCACAGTTAGAGAAAGTAGGGGGGGTGGGCGGGGGGGCACATCTTCGGAGCACAGGAGACAAGGAGGCCAGGCAAGGAGATGTGCAGACCTCAGCGCAGTCGTTGCTGAGTCGTTGGCTTCTAGGTAGAGCGCAGCAGGCCTTCAGGAGGCCAAAGCAGATTTGCTTTAATCCTCCCTCCCTCCCTTCTACTCTCCCTCTCTCTTTGTATTGATAGAATGAAAATACACGGTGGAGCTTTGTTACAGGTTGAAATGTGACCCACCTACCCCCACCCCAAATCCAGAGGTGGAAGCCAGGCTGCCAGTTGCTCAGAATGTGACGTCACTGGAGGCAGGGTCCCTGCAGGTGTCAGGACACGTGAGGTCATGCCTGCGTAGAGGCCCCTCGCCCAATGTGACTGAGGCGCTCATGAAGAGAACACCACGCGCAGAGAAAAAGACCCCAAATGCAGGGAGAAAGATGCCGTCTGCGAGCCAAGGAGAGAGGCCTTGGGGGAGCCAACTGCCTGCTGCTTGAGCCCCAGCTTCCACCCTCCAGTGCTGTGAGAGAGCAACTCTCTGCTGTCTAAGCCACCCCACCTGTGGCGCTGGTTATGGCAGCCCCAAGAAACAGACATAAATTCCATGTGAATCTTGTATGCTATATATGAAGAAAAATTAATTTAGAACAGAAATCAAGTCTAATAGGAAAGGTTTAATCTTTCCCACACTGGCCTATGCATTCATCTCTATCCTAGAACTTAAAACTAAAGTAAATTTCAGTCCCAAACACCTGTTGATTGAGGTTTCACGCTGGTAGATGCCAAGTCGTAATGGATCAGACACACTCAGTAGTTTATCCAGGTATTGCTGAGTTATGGTAATGATTGATGTACAGTGAGCCACTCTATATGAAGTAGACAATTTAATATGTTTTGTATTACCTGTGCACCCCTAAAAGCTTCAACACACCCAGGATAGAGCACATAGCCATCATTTTCAGAAGTCTCCTGGATCGCCTCTGAAATCCCTGGTCCACCCCCATCCTTGCCCCCACCATCCTCCTAGGGAATCAGCATCTGCTTTCTTTCCCTGTAGACGGTTGTCTTTTTAGAACTTCATATAAAGGGAATTGTACAGCATGTCATTTGTATTTCCTTGTCTTGTTGCTTTCACTCAGCATAATTGAGATTTCGTTCTCCCTCGTGGTTTCGTGTATTATAATACATTCCTGTCTAATGCGGAGTAAAGGGCACTGTGTGGCTGTGCCAGTATGTCCATTCGCCTCTGGATGGACATTTGGGATGTTTCCAGTTTTCAGGGATTGTCAACTTGCCGCTGTGAACATTTCTGTACAAATCCTTGCAGGTCTGGGACTTCATAGCTCTTGAGTAAATACCTAGGGGTAGAATGGCTGGATCATAGGGTCAGTGTCTGTTTAACTTTTCCCAGAGACTGTCAGAAGGTTCTCCAAAGTGGCTGCACTCAGTCACCTCCCACCTGCGGTGTCTGAGGTTCTGGTTGTTCCACGCTCTCACCGCCTGGCCGGGTCCTCCCTGCTCACCTTCTCTAGAAGACCCTGTAGCTGCTGAGCAGGCCTTGGGGACTGATTCAGAAAGATGCATTCTCCCTCAGAGTCTGCAGCACTGCTGCCCAACCCCCGCACGCCTCCAGAGTGGTGTACTGTGTACTTTGACTAAACATTACCCAACGGCATGAAATCTGAGTGGAGAAAGTTTCGTTTCTCTGAAAAAGAATGTCAAACCTTTGGAAAGTTTCAATTATGGTAATCATGAAAAGCAGTAGTGTCTCATTATCTTAAAAGATAAAAATCCACAAGGATTCTACACTTAGGGTCTGTGCAAATATCTTTAGGTTTTCATGTCACTTTGAGTAAGAAGAACCTGGCAAATCTAGACAATGCATTATGGCTGTGTGTGCTTGTGGCAGGAAATCAATGGGGAGTTGAAATCACCAACTCAGATGACCAGCACGTACATCAATACATCAATGTATTTAGGCTCCAAGTGGAAATGTTTTAAATATGTAAATATATACACACACGCAAAAGTATATGTGTCTATATATGTCTATGCATAAATGTTGTGTGTACGTGTGCTTATGTGTGCACATACACATAAAATGCTACACACATAATTTACTTACCAGCTGCAGGTCTCATAGGCATTAGGTAAGAGCTCCTACTAAATATGTAATTAAATGTGTATGTGTGTGTGTGTGTGTGTGCGCGCTCGTGTGCGGAGATATTTTAAATATTTTTGTGTATTAAACAAATGTGCAATAATTTATATATTGAAGACTTTTTATCTAGATAACTACTGTGTGATTAGTTAATAGATATATTGAATGTAATTTATTAATGTTTAGAAAGTCAATGTTTATTTTTGCATTTGGCCTCCTCGAGCCCCTTCCCTTAAATGATTTTAGGACAGATGGTTGTCACAGCTGCATTCCCAGGACACATCCTTGAGCTAAAGCTTGGTGTGTGGGATGTTTATTAGGGAAAACCGTTGAGTCAACACCTGTGGGAGAAGGGATCGAGGAGGGCTGTGCAGAGAAGTCAGCTGAGAAGTGGCTCAGGAGTGGCCTGGGCTGGTCCTGGAGTGTCCACAGCTACAGTGGTCAGAATTGTCCTAAGTTGGACAAAGACACAGACAGCAAGGCCTGACTATTCTTGTCTGCACCCACCCACCATTGCATATGGGCCACCCCTGGCAGGGTGTAGGCCTGGAGGTGATGACTATGGCTGAGGAAGTCCCCAGGGCTGATAGCTGGAGGGTGTGAGCCAACAACACCCCTCATGACTCCCTAGCACCAAATGAGTCAGGACAGCACACTTTTCCCCAAATGCATGCAAAGATTCCTGCGCCCAGGTATTTCTCCCTTGATAATCAAACACAAAAAAAAAAGAATTCAAAGAATGGTGCCTCTAACCTATCACATAGGGAGGCTGGCTCTAGTGCCCCCATTGGGGTGGTCTTAGTTTTGAAGGTCCTACCATGGGAGGGTGGATTATCCAGGTCACCTCTTGCTCTGAATGTGCTCTGGACCAGTGCTCGGGTGGTGGGATGGGTGTTCACGTGAGACTCCATGATTGTATTGATAACACCCTGTGGTCCTGAAATAATGGAGATTTTGAGGTCCTTTACCCCAAAGTTTTGACAAACTTGCATTCAAGACCAATGCTGTCCATGCACATCCAACTTGCAACTGGGTCTTTTCTAATTCTAATTTTCAGTGATCTGATCTTCTTTGGCTTCTCTGACCTCCAGTTACTGTTTTCCTCAGTTGGCAATCCACAGTCACTGTTATTTCACCTTTCCTTCTATCTTTCCCCTTAATATGTTTTACTTACTTTCCTTGCTTCTAAGTTTATTGGTGTGAAAAGGGATGTTCAGGTATACTAAACTGATTCCATCTCATTCCAAGACTTCATCTTACTAAACTTTTAAGAAAATTGGATCACTCTCTAACTTCATGAACAAAAATTAATTGCAAGTAGGTTAAGATTTAGATACAAAACCTCCAACAATAAAATATATAAAAGAAAACATTGGCTATGTGTTTCATTTCACCAATGGTAAAAATGTTTTAGAATACTCAACCCCTATGGCAAGGGAAGCAAAGCAAAATCCAAAAAATAGGGATTTTGTGAAAGAAAAAGTAAGATTAAAAGTGAAAGAAGGTGTAAGATTAAAAAAACATTCTGCTTAATGAGAGAAAATATTTACACATTATACAACCAACAAGGAGTTAATATCCAAGATATATTTAAAAATTGTACATTTTAACAATAACAACCAAAAAAACTAATTAATAAATGGTCTGTAGATCTGGACAGACAGCTCATCAAAGAGGATATCCAGAAGGCAAATAGATACATGGAAAAATGTTCATCATCACTTTTAATATGGGAGATGCAGTTCAAAAAACCACAATGAGTTATCATTCTCTCACCCATAAGAATGGCACCTATTGAAAAGACCCCCAACAACAAGTGCTGGAGAGGGTATAGAGAAAGAGGAACCTTATTACATTATCAGTGGGAATGTAAACTTGTATGATCATAAAATTAAAATTGGATATAGCATCCCACCAATCCCACTCCTGGGCATCCATCCAAGGAACATGAAAGCATCAAATCAAAAAACTGTATGCTCTTCAATGTTCATTGCAGCAATATCTGCAATGACTAGGACCTGGAAGACTGGATCAAGAAAATATGGTATCGCCAGAGGGGAGAGATCCTACACTGCCAAAACATGAACAAGGTTGTAAAACAATGGTACATTTCATTTTAGACAAAGAAGAAGGAGGAGGAGGAGGAAAGAAAGCAAATGTGGCATATCCTCCCTATGGAATACTATTCAACCATAAAGAAAGAGAAAATGTTGCCATTTAGAGAAAAATGGAAGGAGTTTGATGGAATTATATGCCATTAAGCCGGGCATAATGATAAATCTTGGATATTTACATAATTAACTATTCAATGAAGTAAAATATAAAGCCTAGTGGCCATTAATAAATAAAGTGAGACTTCTGGGGCTAAAGGAAAGGCGAAGGAGAGGGAAAAAGGTCAAAGGGAATATAAGGGCTGGTGGTGGGTAAAAAAATATATAAGCAACAAAACTATTTACCTATTGACAGGAACTTCTAGACACCACTGTCTCTGAGAACTGTACAAATATAATTTTCTTCTTTGTCTTCTCTCCATAGTAACCAAGACCAGCTTGAGTATAAGCTAATGAACTGTAAGGAATGTAATTTGTGGCCAATCCTAATTCTTAGTGAACAGATTCTGCAATCTTAACCTTCTTCCCCCCTCTTTGTTCTCTAAAAAAAGACCCCAGAGGGATACAGTCTGGGCTAATATCTGAGTTTGTGCTCCCCATTTGTAAATATAAGACCCCAAATCAATACTATTATTTTATTGTGGCCTCCTGGTAATTTTTCTCAGTCAAAACTTACTTATTTTTTAATTTAACAAAGCAACATGCTCTGGCAAATGGTGATCCAGTAGGAAAAATGCCTACATTGAAGGTGAATGATTCACCACCCCCAGCCAACCGCCCTCGTGTTTCAGAATTGTGCCACTTAGGACAGCTGGGGAGATGTCGGGGAGTTTCATCACATAACTCATTGGCTGTAAAGCAATTTTGCCGTAAGAGAGAAAATAACTGTTGGCAGTTTCCTCTCCTTTCCCCAACAATGAATCAATCAACTGCCTTCAGCAGACTTTTAATGTATTTAAACTAGTTGTCAACTTATTTTCATTTCCCCATTGACAAAATAAGAAACCGACTCTTTGCAAACTGATATGTTATCATTGCCTAGTATGGTAATATATGATTTGTTTTTACACTCTCTGATTTCACATTTCCAATAAGTTTGATCACCAAAAAAAAAAAAAAAAAAAAAAAAAGGTCAGTTCTTTGCACATATTGATGTGAATCTAGACACATTTGAATATCTTGGATTTTGCTATTAATTTTTCATACTTTCTGAGTTCTTTAGAATTACTCTTTTTTTCATTCTTTCCTTTTTTACAGCACACTTCCTTTACAACCAATTAGTTATGCAATGAAAATGTTTGCAGCAAAGTTGCTTATAGAAAAACCACCCAGAAGCCTGGAATAATACTTTCCTGAAGTGGAATGGAAACTTTGTAGAGACTTGCCAGGTCTTGTATGTGGAGACCCACGACAGCCTCATCAAAGCAGTAAGACTGAGCTGGGAAGTGGGCTGGGGGGGTTATTGTCAGGCCTAGGCCTGAGGCACACCCTTTTGCTCATGTGGCCATATCCTCCTCTTACCAAAACCATTTTCAGTGATTCTTCACTTAACCCCCTTCTGCCATTTTCCATTTCCTGGTAACCTCCATAGTCTCCTATTTTGTTCTCCAGTTTTTTACTTCCCACAGGTATTATTTGTCCCTGTCAGTTGTCTCTTTCAAAACCTCAGTCATTTTTGTCTTAGGGAGTTGAGTTCAGTTTCTAGGGGAGAATCTCTCCATCATGGTATTAGCCTGAATAAAACCTGTCTTGCTGCCTTTAACAAGTGTCCAGTGTTATTCCTCCTGGACACAAACAGCCAAAGCTGGAGGGCCAGCCCCTCCCTGGATCTAGCTGGAGACGCCTCCTGACCAGTGAGCCAAGGGAGCTGGTGTGACTATCGGTTGACCCACTGTGCCAGCGTCACCCCTCGGTTAGCAGAACCACATAAACATTCCTGATCCTTCTCAACCACACATGAACGAACTCCCTCATTGGCGTGGGAGCCCTCTCCTGCCAAATTAATGACCCCGGCTCTCCCTAACGGGTCCCTCTCACACCCATTATTCAGGGAAACATCCATGGTGGGTTAGGAGGGGCCCAGCCAAGTTCAGGATCAAAAACTAAAGGCCTACCTTGAACTGCAAGGAAGACCACTCAGAGTGACCCTTGACTGAGCTCCTACTGTGTGCCCCTCCTTCAGGGTATTCACACATCACCTATTTTCATTTGCTCCCCACCCCTAACAGCCCCGTTGTACCAACAAAGAAACCAAGGGGCCAGAGTGCAGTCAAGCCAGAGCTAAAAGTCGGGTATTCCTGGTTCCAAAGCTCTCCCCTCCATGCTGGAGGGCCTCGTCGGCCAGGGGTGATTCCAATCAGGGCACTGGGCCTTTGGATAAGAAGCTTTATTAGATGAACCACTGAAGCTCAGAGCAGAAGGTAGGACCGTCCTGAGTGAGTCCCTTGGGCAGGGGCTACTTCCCAAGCATCAGTGACCACTGCGCAGCAGGCCGGCCAGTGGCCCAGGACAGGAAAGTCGGCTGCGGACGGGCAGGAGCTCCAGGAACTGGTCAGGGTGGCCCAGAGCAGCCTGAAGCCAGAGAAAACAAGATATGGACGCCTCACCTCACGCTGGGCATCTGATGCTGACCAGGGTCCGTGGGCACTTGTTGTCTGCAAGGGGCAGCTGGCTCTGGCCAAGCCCCTCTGGAAAGCAGAGAAGACAGTCGCTGGTGGGACTGACCTGCCCGTATCCACTCTGGCACACGCGCATCCAGGCTTCATGGGTCGCTGTGCTTCCCAGGGGGTTAGAGGGGATGGGCCACAGCAGGCACCAGACAGGGCAGTCTGGGCAAGGGGTTGGCAGACACCTTGAAAATCACTCTTTCCTCCTCGCCTTCTAAAAGCTTTTAACATTTCAATAATGTACCTTTAACGTTTTTAATTGTGATAAAATAGATAGCATAAAATTGCTGTCTCAAAGAGGCTAAGTCTACAGCTCCGTGTTGAGTGCGTTCACATCGGTGTCTACCCATCGCCAACATCCCTCTCCAGAACTTTTCATTTCCCTAAATGGGAATTCTGCACCCATTAAACCCCAAACCCCTTTTCCCCTGACTCCCAGCCTCCAGCCACCACTGCTCTACTTTCTGTCTATGAACTTGACCCCTCTAGGGACTTCATGGAAGTGGAGTCATATACGGTTTGGCTTTTCGTGGCTCACTTCACTTAGCATAATGTCTTCGCATGTCATTCATGTTGTAACAAGTGTCACCTTTTTTTTCTTTTTTAAGGCTGAGTGGTATTCCAGCGTGCCTTTGGACCACACTTTACCTATCCGTCCACTCACTGATAGACACTCGGCTATTGCGAATGATGTTGCTGTGAACATGAGTAGACAAGCGTTTCTGCAGGTCCCTGCTTTCAATTCTTTGGGGTGCATACCCAGAAGTGGAATTTCTGAATCATGTGGAAACTCTATGTCTAAATTTTCAGGACTCCATAATGTTTTCTCCAGTGACTGTGCCATTTTATACTCCCACAAATGTTCCAACTTCTCTATAGCCCTGCCAACACATTATTTTCTAATTTTTTAATAGTAAACATCCCAGTGAGTATGAATAATAGCTATATATTTAAATCCGTAAGTGAAGGAAAGCATGGAGATGCTTCTGGCCAGGGACAAAGAACTCAGACTCAGACACTCAGCTCCCCCCGTGCACTGAGCTGGTCCCTTTCCCAGTACAGCAGGCACAGCTGTTATGGCCCCAAGACACACACTTGCTCAGATGTCCCTGCATGTTCCGCTCTGCCCCAGACCAAGAAGGCTGAGACTGCAGCCTTGTTGCGGTGATCTGGACATTCCTGGGATCTAGGAAAGAGACTGGCTTAGTGCACGGCCCCGCGGGCGGTAGTTTCCTAGAGCTCTGGGCCCCAGACACCCGCCCCACAGGTAAGCACCCACCAGCCCTCAATCAGTGAGTGCTCTGAGCCCTCCCATTCATGTACTGGTGTCCCGACAGCAGACAACCCCTGCGTTGTGGGGCTACTTGGCTTCATGAGGTTGGTTGAGGGCTCCTGGATGAGCCATTTCTCACTCCGATGACCAGTTCCATAACTGCCCTAATTCCCACACGGACTCATAAATCCCCTTTTCACCTGGAATGCTCCCAGGGCCCCACAAGAAAATTAATGAAAGGCAGAAATATGTGCTAAGAACATTAAAGCTGGTGTGGAATAATGAGCTTTGGAGAGTGCACGGAGCATGTCTTAACAGTGACAGCAAAGACTGTGGCTCACTGTCCACATGATTAGTTATTTGTCTGGGCTTTCAAGGAAGATTTTCAAATCAAGGCAAAGGAGTTTCTGAGAAATGCCTGGAATTGAGTGCCAGCTCATATATGTCTCATACTTGAGATGATTCTGATGAGCCTGTGGTTTGAATTCCCTCATTTCTGAAATGAGCTGATACTGCTCCCAGCAGATCTGTGGCCAAAGAGCTGGCATTCAGAGTAACAGGTTAGAGGGACTGGTTCTGGATCAGCATCCTCTGCCTGACACGAAAGGGAAGAGTAACTTTGGAGGAGGGACGGGCCTTCCTGGTGGCGCAGCGGTTCAGCGCTGCGCTGTGGAGCTTTCGACGCCCAGCCAGGGAGATTCCCACAGGGTGCGGCAGACCTCTCCTGCCTCGCCCACTGCTCCCCTCAGCAGTGGATTTCTGATCTGCCTGTTCTGCTCCCCACTCTGTCTCTGATGGGCCCTCTCGCCACCCCACACCTCTGGCCTGTACCCCAGCTTGTATGTATAAATAAATAAATCTTTAAAAAAAATTTGGAGGAGGGGAGGTATTGAGACATGCAGGAAATAAAAGAGTCTTGAAATAGAAGAGGAGTAGAGGATAATGGGCCACCTCTAAGACAATGTAAGCATCCAAAGTGGGTTTGAAGCTTGCACAAGTACAGGATGAGGAGAAAGTGAGCAAATCACTTTTTTTTAAGATTTATTTAGTGATGCATACAAGCTGGGGTGTAGGCCAGAGTGTGGGGTGCTGAGAGGATTCACCAGAGAGAGTGGGGAGCAGAACAGGTAGATCCACTGAAGTCCACTGCTGAGGGGAGCAGCAAGCGAGGCAGGAGAGGTCTGCTGCGCCATGTGGGAATCTCCCTGGCCAGGGGTCAAACTCGTGCTACAGGAGCTCTGGATAGCTTCATAGTGCTTCACTTAACCCGTTGCGCCACCAGGGAGGCCCACAAATCACTTCTTGACGAGGTGTGTGTTGCAGTGTGTGTAGAGAGCTGGAGAGCATGCTGGGAAAGAGGGGAAGAAGGGAGAGACCTAGAGCAGCACCACTCAATCAAAACACCCCAAAGTCCCGAAGCACAAAACATTGGGTAACTGTTTATTGCTATTTTAAGTTACTAAATTGGAGGTAACTTGTTATCAGGCAATAGATGACTAATAGAGTATTATAGGAACAGGGGTAAAAGAAAGATCACTGAAAATATATTTTTCAGAATAGGTCATTTAAAAAGTATGAATACATATTTAAAAGTATAGTTTCTAAATACACATTTTAAAAGTATAGTTTCAGATAAATAAGTTTGAAAAGTGCGGTTGCAGCAATGTTAATATTTTCAAGTGATTTATAAAAAATGGCTTAACCTGAAAGAAAAAATATGAACCATGGAAGGTGACCCTTAGAATATGAAATTCACACTCATATTTCCTTCAATCTCTTATCTTTTCACAATCTTCAGTGAGAATCCATCAAAGGGTGATCACCCACGTGCAAGATTAATGGAACCATTTTACAAGGGCAAGAGAGAAAAGCACTGCACGACACTCCTGGAGAAAGACCGATTTTCTGGAAATTCAACAAATACGCATTTCCTTTTAGAACTAACATCTTATTATATTATCCTTGGTTGCTTTCTTCAGGGTGTTAGTATTTGAGTCCAGGATGGAGCCCTTTTAAGACAGCATCTTCCACAGACTCCTCATTCCAAACAAGAAACCAGCTTGTTCTATCTTTTGTGATGGTGAGTTCTTTCGCCACTTATCTTTCCATTTGGAGATAATTTTAACAGCAACCCTAATGGATTCCCTGGGGCTGTCCATCTGATTAGCTCAGAGAAAACATGAGGACTTGACTGATGGATGACCCAGCTCTGTCCTAAGATCTCAGAGGAGTTGCGAGGCTGCCGTGACCAGGTAACGCCATGTGGGTCCCAATCTAAACCTTTTCTGGGGAGCTACTGCCAGGCAGAGAGCTGTGGTGCCTCTATTACAAGAGTCCGAAGACTCTTCACAAAGGAAGTGAAGGAAAAACTTGCCTGAAGAAAGGATGCCTTGGGCCTTTGCAAGAAAGGTGATCAGGATCTTTAGGGCGGGAAGTGCCAATAGACCAGTGGGGCAGTGAGGACAACTGTGACCCGTCTGTGTGGACCAGACCCGGAGAGAGGACAATGCTGTTGGGAGTCCAGAGGAGGACAATACCGTTGTCTGTGGGCAATAGGAAATGTCTCCTGGAGACTTCCAGGAAGCCCCAGTGAGAGACGCTGGGGGCGGGCAGAGTCAGAAAAACATGAGTTTGCACTGTAAATGCCACGTAGGGTGTCCTGCCAAGTGGCATTCTTCATGATGCCCACCTCAAAGACCTGATACTTGTAATGCTTCTCCATAGGGGAGGCTCAAAGGAGGGAATAAAGAGTCTGAATTAATGAACCAGACTGGATTTCCCAGATCAATACTGAGAGTCTGGAATGAAATCGCATTAAAATGGGCTCCCTTTGGAAGGGAGCAAGGACAGTGCCTCTGTGAAGCAGAACTACCAGTGACAATTGATAATTCTTTCAATAAGCATTAGGATGTGGAGGTTCAGTGCTATCTTGGTTCCAGATACAAGAGTGCATCTGGCCGGAAGCCCGGGACCTACTTGTCCCATCACCCTCGTGACTCAGTGCTGGTGGGGCTATGGCCCTGAGTTAAGGACAAAGGTGCCGGGTCCGCCCATCCCAATGGTGGCACCTGCTCCCCATCCTGTGTCTGTGCTGGGAAGGCGATACGCACCAGAAAAGAATATGACCAGACACAAACACCTTTCTGGGGCCAGTGTATATCATGACGTGACAGATGCACATTTGAGCGGGCCCCCAACTTCACTCTGTCTACACCCCCTTGAAGTTCACTGACCTTATGAGGATAATAAAATTCCCTTCTTCCCTTGTTGTCTGCAAAACAAATTCCAAAAGGTGATGAAATAATGAAAGGGTATTTACTGTGGGACAGTCCGGCATTCGGGCAAAAAGTAAAGTTTGATTGTTGGCTTCAATATTTCTAAGACTAGCACCCTAAAGCATGCCAACGAACCTTCAAAAGAACTGTGATTTCCTGGCCCAGCTCAGCCCCAGGAAGCACTAGAGTGGGCTGATGAGATGCACATCAAACTCTATTGGCCAGATGATCATTTATTAGATCAGAACGAAGTCACAAAGGAGCCATCCCTGACAACTGCCCCTAAACACTGGTGCCTGATACAGAGAGAGGTGTCTTTGATGGATTCTGTGGGAGAGGCCCTGGTTTAAGGATTTGAGTACAAGTAGTGTTTCGTAGCCGTGATCCAGGGAAGGCTACTGGGGTATGGGGGTGTGAGGAAGTCAAACTGGGGAGGGAAGACAGCCAGTAAGAGTGGGTCTCACAATGGAATACTATTCAGCATTCAAAGAAGATAAACACATGCAATTTGCAGCGACATGGATGGAATTAGAGGGAATCATACTCAGTGAAATAAACCAGAAAGAAAGAGAAAAATATCGAATGGTTTCACTTAGAACAGAACTATAAGGAAACCAAACAGGAGAGAGACACTCAGCGGGGGGGGGGGGGGGGAGGGTAAGGGCACAAAATGGAATAGAAAATAACACAAGGGACCGCGGAGATGGAGCACGGGTGAATTGGTGGTGGGTTACCCAAGGGGAATACAAAATGTAAAAGATATAAATAACAATAGAAATATATACGTTAAAATAAATTTTAAAAAGAGTGGGTATCATAGAGTAGATTGCCTCAGGGGCAGGTTGCGGTCATTCCCACTGGAGACTCTACATATGATGGAGAACACACCAGTATACCAGTAAGTATACCAGCTAAGGGACAGGAGTAATTGTCAAACACCAGCAAAGATGTTAATGTTTCTCTTTATATTGTACAATGCCAGTTTTAAATGCAAATGTCAGCATTTAACTCATATGTAGAATCATCAAAAGTATGCAATTCTTATTTTGTAGTCCGCAATGCCTACATCTGTCTCTACCAGAAAAGTGGCTGCACTAAACTAATTCACCTGGTTTTATTTCACTTCTTTTAACAGGCATCCATTACACCACCACATCCTGGGCAAGGACGGATGCGGGGAAGGGGTGTGGGCGGCCCTAGCTTTTGTTCTTTTTCTCTCTCCATTTTCATCATAAGCAATTGTCCAATATAGTGATGTACTATGAGTGAGGAAGGATTTGATAGTATTCCTGCATTGTTCCAGTATGTTCCAGCCCCTCTTAGGGCTGCCCATGGTCCTTACTCATAGATGTGACACTTCCCTTGTATTCACGCTCTTGTTCTTGGGAACCTGGTCCCTAAATTCCATGCTCATGGAGCATCAGCAAACTCCTATGGGCATGCAGATGCAAGGACTAGTGGTGGGGCACGCACACCCCCAGACATCTCTCTGTTCCCGCACAGCACCCGCACACCCTTTTACCACAAAATACTGGTCCAAAGCCAGCAACTAAGAATTTTAAGCTGATATCAGTGGAGCATTAACTGAGCTTGAGTCCTTCTCAAGTAGGCCCCACGTGACCACCCAGGCCACACCGTGAGGGCATGTACTTGCCAAAACGCCCCACTCTGCAGGAGCAGAGTTGCCTTTGGCGCCCCGTGGTTGGGGCCTAGTGAAAGCTGAGGGCAGAAGTGCAGGTGTTCACACCTGTGCTCAGAGTGTGGAGGTGGGTGCAGCAGTGGCTGGAGGGTCTGCCTGTCCCCACCTTTCAGGGGTGTAACTCTGAAATTATTCAAAAGAGCAGAGTACTCAAGAGCTTGCTGCAAGCGCAGGGCAATGTAACCGCAAGTCAGGAGTGCTTGTCCCCATGTATTTCTTCCCTGTGCCAGGCCCATCAAAGTGAAGGTCACCTGTGTCGCCCGCACCAAAGCCCTTCCTGCATGTTTCTGTTTTGCAACCTGTTGTGTACATTCTTGGCTGTTAGGATTCTTGTGAGGTGCCTGTAG
The DNA here is from genome assembly GCA_004024925.1 of Scalopus aquaticus. NCBI lineage: Eukaryota > Metazoa > Chordata > Mammalia > Eulipotyphla > Talpidae > Scalopus > Scalopus aquaticus. The sequence goes on from PVIJ01001974.1 coordinate 92,381, forward strand.
CTTTTCACCAAAAGACAGCGAAAAGCCTCCTTGTGAAGGGAACAAAGACGCAAAGCTGCAGATAAAGGCCAAAAAGAGCAGAGCTTGTCAGGTTCCCGGAATAAACTCAGCTTAATTGGAAGCAGTGTCTGCGCAGGGAGGAGAGGCGGTGGAAATGTTCTCTCTGTTCTGGTTCCAAATACCAGGAAGGCTTTGGTGATTTGGGCTCACTGCGGGGAGAGTATAAATGTCCTTCCGGGACATTAAACTTGTAGGCAAGCAATTTGGCAAAATGTATTTAGAGTTTTAATAATGTTTTTACACTCTGCTCTGGCTTACATTCTTAGGAATTTATTCTAATACATGTCTATTGAAATGCCATTTACATTAGGAAAAATTGTAAACAGCTCAATAATAGAAAATTCTTCCAAATTTCCAGATGAAGGGGTACTACCCAGCTAAAAGGACAGTATGCTTTGGAATAATTGCAAACCTGGAAAAAGTTCAGCTTCGAGTGTGTCTCTTCCCCATTGTCCCAGAAGAGGCCTGTCTCCATCTGCGGTCCCAGGAGAGTCATCCATGGTGCCCTTTCCCTGTGCAACATTCCTGGTCGTTCCTCCCTCATCACAGTGATGGGACAAAGCTGGCCGCGACCGGCAGGACACTGCGAACGCTGGCTATGGGAAGGCATGTGCGAACAGTTGGTTCTCTGGGAAACAACGGGGTTCTGATTTGTAACATCTGTTAGTTTCCATGATGTGAATCCCCCCACGATGGCCAATTTCATGGCACAATATAAGGCCCCTGAAGGCAGATTTGGGCTGAGATGAGCACAACTGGCGCCCAAAGGTGGTCATATTGGGAGGTGGGCCTTTGGGAGGTGTGTAGGTCATGAATGGGGGTGGTGCCCTTATAGAAGGGACCCTAAGGAGCTCTCTACACCTCTTTCCACAGACAATGCATGCAGACTCGCCCCCTCTGGGTAGACACGACTGTGTGGGTGAGGTCTCCACTAGAACAAGAGTGACTGGCTTTGTTTGCAAGACTGCAGGATGTTTTCTTCCCTGTTTCAGGGGTGGGGGTCTGACACCCACTGGGGCACCCAACTCTCAATGGTGATGACCTGCCTTTGAGGAGGCTGGGGCCCCTGCTGACCTTTCTGTGGGCATGCCCCTGTGCCCTGGCCTCACCAGCTGCCTAGCAGGTACTCCCTTCCCATGGGACCCTCACCCTCCCGGTGAGAGAACCGGCTCTGCTTCCACCCCACCTCCTGCGCACCTGTCCCACCAGCCTCCCAATACTGGACAGGTCAAGAATAAGAGACAGTCAGGGCAGACAGACTCACCAGGAGGCTGCTTAACAGTATAATTATCAGGCAGTCAGGACCTCATAGAAAGAATGGGCAAGAACTTGCAGAGGAGAGAAAACTTGCAGGCAGCACTAGATGTTCCCTGTGTTTGATAGATGGAAATCCCAGATAGCCTAGATTTTTGACAAACTTCACAGTCCAAAGTTTTCAAGGAAGGTAGCCACATCGTTCCTGTGGACTAAGAGGAACCCAGTGCCAGGCTGTCGAGACCCTGTATAGTCACTGCGAGGCCCACTGGCTCCTACCTCTGCATCCCCAGCAGAACCACACGGCATCAGCAAAGAGCAGAGTGCACCTGTTTGGAGGATCTGTTTGAAGATACTATCAAACTCAGCTCATATTATTACAGCTATGGTCTGATATCTGTATCCCCCTAAGAGACATATGTTGAATCCTAACCTCCCGTGGTGGAGGAATTAGGAGGGGTTCTTTAGCTCGTGACCAGGCAGAAGGCTGCACGGTACAGGGTCTGTTGTGATGATCGGCGCATGGTCCCTGTTTCTGTTAGAGTCCCTGGTGACTGAGTCAGCTGCCTCATCCGTTCACATGGACATCTCAACATGCAGTCCCAGGAGGCAGTCTGTTTGATTCCAAGTAGGTTCCACACACATTGACTCCCACAAGTATTGCATTTGCTCATAGCACTTTAGTCTCTTTTGATCACGATGTTGTATGGAGACCAGGACAACTGCCTCATGAAATGTCAGCATTCTGGATTTGATGGTGATGTCATATGACGTATCACTTGACTTGGTGCTCTCTCCCGTTTTTCCTGTAACCTAGAAGTCAGTGCAAAAGTTTCAGTTAGATTTAGTGTAAACATTTTCATCAAGAATATGTTTACTTGAAAAAAATGTCTCCGAAGCTTTCAAATCATACTAAATTGAATTTCCAGAATGCCATGAAATCACAGTGTAACCATATTGAAGGGTTTTCCACATTCCTTCATCTCTGTCTAGGTGTCAGCAATATGGTTAAGTTCCTTGATTTGGCAATCCAGGAATGTCAGCTCGGTTAATTATGTTGCTGATATGGATTCAAAAATGCTTTGGGACCAAAATAACCGAAGAACTTCTGCTTAGCACTTTGATCCCTCAAGTTTACTTTAGCAATAATCCCTAAGCCATAGATTTTTCAAAGATGTTTCCTTTTCACTTTCTTTTCCACATTGATACCTTCTTGAAGAAGTAACTTTATCAAAGTCAATACAAAACTCCCTCTTTACTTTTGATGTTGCAATACATAGTATAGGCATGTGAACATTCAATTTCTTCTAAACTATGAAAACCAATTGGGGTAAGAGAGTTTTAGCAACAGCATATTGGACTGGTTTGTAATAGTGGTGAAATGATACAGCAGCTTTTTCAAGGTAATACCAATAAGTCCCAGACTTGTGCACAAAAGCAAATCTATAGATAAATGTAACCCAGGCAGTCCCCAAAATCTGCCTTCACATCTGTGCCTTCCCTTTCCAGAAAAAACTCTGGAACTGGTTTAAAATATGTAAGTCCAAATTAACCATAAATTTTTATCTTGGCAAAATTTCTAGAACATTTATCACTTAACCATTTTTAAGTGTAGAGGGCAGTCGCTTTGAGTGCCTTCATCTTGTGTTTCCATCACTATTGTCCATCCATGTCCAAACTCTTTTCATCTTACAAAACTGGGACTCTGAACTCATTCAACTATGACTCCCCTTTTACCCCTCACCAGTCCCTGGCAACCTTCATTCTACTCTGTGATTTTTACTCTCTAAGTATCTCATACAGGTAGAATTAGAATTACGTAATATTTGTTTTTCTATGTCTGACATATTTCATACAGCATAATGTCCTCAAGTTTCATCCATATTGTAGTATGGATGTAGAGTTGTAGAGTAGGGACTCTCCTACCTTTTCAAAGCTGAATAATACTCCGCTGTATATTTAGACCACATTTTGTTTATCTGTTCATCTCTCATAGGCAATTAAATTGTTTCCACCTCTTAGCTTTTGTGAATAATGCTTCTATAAGCATAGTGCAAAAATATGTGTTTGAGTCCCTGCTTTCAATTCTTTTATGTATATACCCAGAAGTATAACTGCTGAATTACGTAGTAATTTTGTTTGTTTTTTAAGGATAACCATAAATTCGGCATGGTGAACAGAAAGCATGGTGAAATTGCTGTGCATGATAATAAATCACAAGGACAATGTATACATTTCAATGAAGGTCACCCTGTTCTTTTTTTTTTTTTTTTTCCTTTTCAGGTAAATAGAACCAATGAAGCAGTTCTTTGCTCTCAGTTTCCAGGCCATCGTGCCAAGGAGCCCAGGTACAATCCTCATTAGGATGCACAGCGGTCCTCCAAAATGGGCCTGTCTGCAGAGACTAGTCCAGGCAGACGGACAGTGAATTATTCAAACCAATGTAACATATAACAAAACCATTCATCAAATGTGTGCCTTGCAGGATTTGTACATACTAGATCCGGCAGGGTACAAATCCCACAGAGATTTTATTAATAGTGTTCAAAAGAGAAGAAGAAAAAAAGAGGCCCCAAAGGGAGTCCTTCATGCCAGGCCCCCTCCCAGATTTATTTATTTATTTTTTTTAAAGATTTATTTTTTATTTATACATACAAGCTGGGGTACAGGCCAGAGGCGTGGGGCGGCAAGAGGGTTCACCAGAGACAGAGCAGGGAGCAGAACAGGCAGATCAGAAACACACTGCTGAGGGGAGCAGCGGGCGAGGCAGGAGAGGTGTGCCGCGCCATGTGGGATTCTCCCCCGCAGGGCGTCGAACTCACGTCGCCGCTGCCAACAGCTCCACAGCACAGCGCTTAACCGCTGCGCCACCGGGGAGGCTCGCCCCTCCCAGATTTAATACCTACTGCAGATTCAATCTCTCCCCAAAGTCCACTCCTAAGCCAATCAATCTGGAGTTTCTAAATCAGCACCAATGAGGTCATCTGCAAGACTCCCTGCTTGCTCCTGAGAGAAGATGGTTTTTACCTGAAATAATCTTTTCTTTTCTTTTGCTAATAACTTTGTTTTGCCCTTTTTCTGTTTGTTTGTTTTAGCCCTTGCAGTACCTGGACCTTTTACCAGTGTCAAGAATCATTTAGTAAAATCAGTTATTTGTGAATTTTGTGTTCTAACAATAGGAAGAAAGGTAAATTTCGAGACTGGTCCATGGATGTTAACTCAGGAAGAAATCACATCAGCCTAAGAACGTAAAATGCAGTTCTAGATGTTGTACTGGTCAAATCCTTTTAGTCAAGGTAACAGGGAAGTCAGAATGTCAGAAACTGGACAGGACATTTTTTGAAATTTATTCTTCTTGCAATTTTTTATGCATTTCTAAAGTCATAAGTCTAAAGACCTTTGATGACAATGATAAAATGGTTTCTGAAGAAAGAAGCTGAAATCTGAAGAGGAGTGGGGGAGAAGAAATAAAGGAGAACCAGTAGCTAATGAGTAAATGGGAGAGATGGCTGGATAGATAGACAGACAGACAGATAGATATGAAAACAGGTGGGGTCTAGATACCAATAGATGCTTCAAAAGTCATTACTGAATAATGTTGCAGAAAAGTGAGGCAGTCATTCCTCCCAAATGATCTGGGGGAGACCCAGGAGCCTGGTATAGCACGGGCTGGTGGCCTGTCTCTGCCACTAGGAAATGAATCATTTGCTCTGGAAACTAGAGCCATCCAGAGACAAACACCTTCCCCAGCTCAGGGCCTGATTTGAGAAACTGGATTTGGGACATTCTCCAGGCTGGAAGTGCTTGGCACAGCTGCTCCTCCAAATATCATCTCTTCAAATCCCTGATTCAGATTGACAGCAGGAATCATCCAGCTGGTCCTTAGTAACTGAGAATAAGGAAAATCACCTGGGCACAGAGAGGCTCTGCCTCCCCAGGCAGACTAGGTCACAGACATCAACATGGCCATCTCCCTCCGCTGTTTCAATTTACATCCATTGCCCGCCACATGCACAGCAGCTGGAGTCCTGCGGAGGAGCTGCTGTTCACACAGCTGCACAACCTGCAGGCCCGCTTACACACCACCCTTTCAGCCATATGGAACAAGCAACACAGGCCAGATGGAGCCCCGCGCCTCTTTTCGAAAAAGTCGGACATGCTTTTGCTTAACTGGTTCCTGCTCTTCCAGCCCGCCCCTGTCTCCCTTCCCTTTCGGTCTTGCTTAACTGTCATTGCAGTGACTTTCAGTCCAAAAGAGGAGTGAGCACCTCTGCTGCTCGGGCCCAGGGTGCCACCGGTGCCGGTAGGGACAGAAAGGGCTGAGATACCATGCAAGGGCTGGTGTCGGGTCTATTCTCATCATGCCTCTGTCCCATGAAAGACAGAGAAGCACAATGCAGTGAATGGGCACCATTTCGCCACCCCCACGTACATGTAGCAGCTTTGGACTACAATTCCCAGCATGCCATGCTGCGGAGAGGGGGCAGCTGGGAAGGAGGGCGGTGGATATATAAATAGAGGTGGACTAGGAGCGTGGAGAGATAGCGACACTTGAAGGCGAGAAGCTTGGATGAGAGACACGTAGGAGCCTGCTCCTGGGCCGCGGCAGAAAGGACGGCAGCTGGTATCTTGACTTAATGGTGGATTATAAGGTACAGTTTGAATTTCCGGTCTCGCCTTCTGTCCCAGCAATCTGGGAACTGCCTAACCCCTTTCTTGTGGTTTCCCACCAGAAGGTGTCTTAGACTGTGGAACATTTTCGGGCCTCTTTCACCCCACTTTGGCTTGAGTCTGTTTGGCCCAGACTTACCCAGGAGAGGATAGGTAATTTTTGGAGTTTTATTAAGAATATCCTGTCTTCTCTCTCTATGCATGTGAATGAAAGATCTTTCATGCTGCTTTCTTTGCCTTTGCCCAGTGGTATATAGCTCAATCCTTTTTAGTATGTGCCCACCTGCAATAGTTTGGGGTTCGTGGGCACCCCTTGGTCATACAATTCTACTTCCTTCCTCACATAGCAACTGCTTCTGACTATTACTTTCAGCCCTCATTGGGACTGTCCTGTGAAAACTGCCACTTGCCAAGTTTTAGTGTAATATCAAAGTAGAATACCCACAGTTCCCAGAAAAGGGCATTAAAACACTCCCTTTCCTAAAATGAATATGTGTTCAGCTGTATTTCAGTCATAAACTTCAACTAAAACACAGCATTTCAACAGCCTGAAGGTAGAAATAGATAAAAGCATCCATTTGTCTTCTATGAATACAGAGAAATTGAAAACATATAATAATACCATTTTCTCCCTTTTCTTCTTATAATGACAATGTATTATTGATTTTAACCTTTAATAAGTTTATTGTTGTTATTTATAAATGATTTGACTAACTCTCAAAAACAAAAGCTTTTCAGCATCTCAGTAACTTCTATGCATGTAAAGTTTCCTAAGACCAAACAAACAATCTGAGAACTCCTGACTTGGCAAATTAATATCACTCTTGAAATGGTATTAATTTTAGAATGTAAAGGGGATCACCAGGGCAAACTTGGAAGAGAGCAAGGAGGGTGTTGAAAAAAAGTTAAGGAAAAGGCAATTAGGACCAGACCAGGGTGGTAGCTGTAGGCATGGAAAAGGAGTGTCAAAAAATTCATCTGAATAAATTTAGAGATCTGACTTTATTAAACCATTTGTGTATATAGCAGCATCCATCTAATAAGGAGAAAGGTGATCCAAACAGTTACACAAAAACGAAAGGTTTTTATAAACAGAAAAGAAAGTGGGATAAGAAAAATGATTAAGGGAAAGCCATCTTCCCTTAGGGGGATACAGGAGGGTCTCATCATGCAGATTACCTCCCAAGTACGGCCAGAAATACCAGGTTGGTGGGCCTTAAATTCCACTTTTGGGGGAGGCTGAAACTGTAACTATGTATGGTATGAAGTCTTAGTGGGACTTTCTTTTTTTTAAAAAAAATTATTTTTATTTATATCTTTTACATTATTGTGTATTCCCTGTAGGTTACCCACCACCAATTCACCTGTAAACCATCACCATAGTCCCTTATGCTCCTTTCTCCCCTGTTTTGAACCCTTATCCCCCCCGTCACTGAATGTCTCTCTCTTACTTGGTTCCCCTATATTCCTGCTATAAGTGAAACCATTCAATAATTTTCTCTTTTCTTCGGGCTTATTTCACTGAGCATAATCCCTTCTAGCTCCATCCATGTTGCTGCGAATAGCATGAGTTTATCTTTTTTGATTGCTGAATAGTATTCCATTGTGTATATCCACATATCCACATCTTCTTGACCTAGTCATCTATTTTGTGTACCTGGGTTGTTTCCATATCTTAGCTATTGTAAACTGTTGTTTCTTCTTTTATGAGAGGGAGTGTAGAGGCCAAAACTTCATCATCAAAACTGAGTGATGAAGAAAGAAAGAGAAAAGAACCTGTAGCCTGAACTTGGTCACGACTGGGGAAGAGCGAGTGTAGCGGATATTAGCTGGGGCATTTTAGTGATTAATTACATTGGCCAGCATGTAAACGAGTTGATCAATTTACTCCTGAGAGAAGCTGGCAGCCCCAGGACTGGTCCTTCATGTCTGAAAAGTCATGTAGTGCAGAGCCTTCAGCTGGCCCTGACATGGAGTACCCCGTCTCATTGTCTTGGACGACTGCACTGCCTCAGCGTCAGCAGCTTCATGGACGCCACCCAAAGCAAGAGGAGGTGAGGGGATAGCGCTCATTCTAGATCATTGTGCTCATCAGTTAGAAAAATTTTTTGAAATGTTCATTTCACTCCTTGTTGTCTCAGTGGCCAAAAGGGTTATGCGCATACTCTGGACTGGTCATTAGCAGAGGGAATCCAGGTCCTTTAAGACATCCAAGAGCATCATTATGGCAAAAACCCATCGTTGCCCATCCAAGCGAAGGCTAACACAAAACTGGGTTTTTACCAGCAAGGAAAAAGCCGTGTAGAGAAACATGGAAGTTAAGAGAGCATTGTTTGGGCAGTTGAGATGGTCCATTCTTCTGAAGAAGTGGAAAGACTGACACCCAAGAAAACTTACCCAAGTGATTCTGAGTTCCAGTTTAAAATTCATGCTAAGGATGCATAATTGCCATCCGAGGAATGGAGGATATGAACGTAATGAGGAAAAATGAATATTCTAAGGGAAAAAAATGAAAGCGGAAACAACAGAGCCAACAACTGGGCCTGGGGGCTTCCATTGTAAAGAGAGGACCAAGAAAGAGTAAGCAGCAGCAGGGCAGAGAGAGACACAGAGAATTCAAGAGGAGGATTTCAAGTGTTACAAGAACAGTGTCAGTGTTTGTATCTGGAAGTCACCACCCATCAGGAGTAACGTTCAGCTTTGTGGTAAGAGGGAATCTGCTTGCAGAAGACTGAAAAGGGCTTGAGAGTTTATGACAGAATGTGGTAAGGATATTCCAGATGTCAGAATTCTGAGCAGTGAATGAATGAAACTAATGGGAAATGACACAGTCAAGCATAGGCTATTCCAAGGTAAAGCAGGACAACACAATTGAAAGCAAAGGAAGAAATGTCAGTAGAGAGGAAGAGTCTAAGTTTATGCCATGGAGAGGAGAGACTTGTTTAATCAGAAGAATCCTTTGGTTGAGTCTGGTAAAAAACCTGAAGGAGTAAGCCAGAAATATCTGGAAGTGCAGCTAGAAATGCGGCCACTGCATTCTAAAAGAACAGCTTTTGTCTTCTCAGGAATGTTAGAGAGATCACAGGTCATCAAACTATAATGTGAAATCTGGAACTCAAGGAAGACGAAGTAGAAGCAGGTGTTAAAGGATGTGGGTTCAGGACCCAATGAGACACACTTGCAGGACGGACAGGAGACATGGTGTGACTTTTATTCCTTGAATTATAGAGCTTTGTGGATTCCTTTAGTTAAGTTAGTGATGGACTAGTAATGAATCTGTAAGTCTAAATCTAGGAAACAGTGGCAAACATTTTTGTGGTCACTATATAAGTTTAATTAATTCCTCAAGATATTTTTAATAGGACTTTTCAGAATGTAGAAGCCATTATCTTAAAAGTAAAAAAATAATAGTGCATTCCTAATCTTATCCCAAAATGCCAACCGATTTCCCCAAAATATGTACCTTTTCATTCATGCATAACAGTTCACAATGTGTTTCTGTATAATGTGTGACATTTAAAAGATCAAGTAGTAAATAACTTAATACTTATAGACTCACTGATGAATATGTTTATGAAGCACCGTGCATTAATTCCATCTGCATAAAATATAGATTACATAGATTCCTATACACACACACTTAATGTACATAAATAATGAAATAATAAATATATGCATGAAATGCGATAACACCTGGCAAGAATAAAATAAACAAGGCAATTTTTAAAAATAGGTTGGTTTCTGACTAGTCTAATCCATTTCCAAATAGCTGATATCAGATATCCACCTGTTTTAAATAGCTATAAAAGCTGGATAAATGTATTCAAAATAAACTAGGCATTAGATCATAGCCTAGGGCATCAGCCAATGTAAAGTTAGAATGTTTGAAAGAAGGATTGGGCCTCTCTGGTGGCGCAAGGGGTTAAGTCTCAGTGCTATCAAGCATCTCCAGCCACTGCAGCCTAAGTTTGATCCCCGGCCAGGGAGTTGACCCACATGGCGCAGCAGACCTCTCCTGTCTTGCCCACTGCTCCCCTCAGCAGTGTATTTCAGTCAATCTGCCTGTTCTGCTCCCTACTCTGTCTTTGTTGAATACTCTCACCCTCCCTCCACCTCTGGCCTGCACCCCAGTTCTTGTATGCATAAATAAATAAATAAATCTTAAAAAAAAAATAAAGGGAGCCCATGAGATGTGCCTGCTTTACCTGTTAATACCCTAAGTGCATTTCCCAAATGGAGGCACAGAGAAATAGAACGCAAGCAGTGAACAGCAGTGCCAGGGGCTGAGTAAACAAATCAAAACTTTGAGCTTCTAAGGTATCTGGGATGGTAGAAAGGGTACAGGAGAGGAAGGCACCTCTGAGAAAGAGCACACCAAAATCTGGATCCAATTCCAAAGCTGCTGACATGCAGGGAGAGACTTCAGGAGATCTGGCAGAGAACAACTTTTGAGAAAAAGAATGTGGGGTAGAGATTTAAGAGTGTCTGTCTTGCTGAGAGATATGGAAATCCCAGCTCAGGCAGACTTGAAGTACTTTGGTGAAAATACTGAATGTTTAGTGCAGAATGGTCTGTATTAGGAATAAGAACTTTATTCAAGTTATAAGGATGACACTCTAGGACTAAACACAAATTGAAATAGGTAAACCTCTCACAAAACCAATTATCACATAAATTGAAACTCACTATCATCCCCTATCAATGAAATGCAGTCTGGCAATACCTAGTTTTGGTGAGAATTTTGAGCAACTGACACTTTTATATTTTGATGGCCCATCATACTCTGTTGCTTCTACGTAAACAAATACAACAGGTAGCTAAACATGCATAATTATTCTGGGGGTTTGGGCATAGTGTCACTAACTCTTTGTAAAATAAAATAAAATGAAGCCCAGGAAAGCAGAGATTAAAAAGTCAATGAAATTGCATTCTCTCTGTCTCTGTCTCTGTCTCTGTCTCTGTCTCTCTGTCTCTGTCTCTGTCTCTCTGTCTCTGTCTCTCTCTCTTACACACACACACACACACACACACACACACACACACACACACACACACAATGAGTGATTAACTCCCACCAGGAATGTAGGATCGGGGCACTATCAACACAGCGCCCCATTCCACAGCCTCCAGTCCATCCCACCCCCTCTTCCTGATGGTAACCCTGGCCTATTTGTCCAGCACAGATTTCCCAAAACCACAAGCCCTTGACTGAGCTGAGGTCAGAACTTTCCAGTTTCCTAGAGAAATAGGCTGTCAGTTACCGATCCCTTTAGTGAGAGATGGGTAAGTAGAGTCCCAGGGGAGGTGAGAAGCCACCCCGTCCCCTAGGGGCTGACAATTGGGACCTTAATGTGTTCTCAGACACCACAGTTGAGAAAGCGCCTGTCAACTCGATCTTGGTGAATAACCTTCCAGTGCATCGTTGTTGACACATCTGAGTTACGATGAACATTACCGTAGGTTCTGTGAAGTCAGTGATGAATAAAACTAGGTCTTTCCCCTGATGGGCTAACAGAGTAACTGGGAGAGTCAGATGATAAACTGTTGAATGTCAGGTAATGACAAAATTTTCTGCATGAGGTGCCACTGCCCAGAACACTTTTCTCCATTTGTGTGGTTTTCACTCCCACTCACCCTCTCCAGCTCAGACCCCTCCCTCGTCCTCAGAGGGCTTCTGGGATGCCTGACTTCAAGGAAATGCCGTGTCTACCTTGCAGGGGGGGAATGCAGTGAAGCATGTCATGAGAAACTTCACCTACTGCAGGTGCTCATTGCCAGGCTAGAAAGACAGATGCAGAGCCCCAGAGGGGGACAGCTCCTCGGGCTTATGGGGAGGGAGACATGTCAGTTAAGAAAAATTCCTAACGAATACGTGTAATTCTGGATTAACAGCAAGCCAGCTGTCTTAACTGGAGTTCTTGAATTTTGCCTTAAACACTAAAAATGGCATGAAAGGAAAACTTTTTTCTCCTTTCTTCCTTTATTCTAAGTATGGAATCTAAGTATAGGATAGAGGGTAGGCCTCAAATAAATGGGATTTCCTGCCTCCACAATTTCTGGTTCAGTCTCCTGGGTGAATTTGGTTATATTCTAGTATTATGAATCTGTGATCTCTGGTGCCTGCTTCCTGCTGCCTTCATGTTAATCTGTTTAACAATAAGACCTTTTAAAAATTAAGTTGGTCCTGTGTTTATTAATCTAATTTATTGTAGATAATGTGTAGACAGGAGACACTAAGCTGAGACAGCTGGTATCACCCGGAAGACATGCGCTTTATGCTGTTGATGGGGCTTTTCTTCACAATGGAGGCTCTGCTAGTATCCAGCTATGCCACACTAGTGAGGTCTTGCCCTAGCTCAGGCCCCTCCCTGTTCTTCAGGGAGAGGGCGCCAAAGGAAAGGACAGCACCAGCCTAACAGTGACCTGTGAAACCTGGCAGGCGGCTCTTTGCCAGGATGCAGCTGTCCCCAGGGCAAAGTGTTTGCCTGGACCCTGGTGTGGGCAGAGCTGCAATCCCAGACATGTCACCCATCCATTCTAGGAGCACAGCGTGATGGCTCCAGGCTCGCACCGTAATGGGTGTCCGGTTTGATGGTTTATTAGGTCTGAGGCTGAAGGGTTTCAGTATCTCTATGTGTGAGGTTGCCCAGGATGGGAACTGGGATCATGTGAGGCCACCCAGGCAATAATGCCCTTCCCAGTGATGGATGCCACCCCAGCAACTGCTGCTCCCCTTCTCAGAGTCCCTTCCCTCATCTCAGGATGAAGCAGTGATCATCAACTAACACGCAATTTTTATTAACAGTTTTTAAGTAGGCAGACTTTATTTTTTAGAGCAACTTTAAGTTCACCATATAATCAAAGACAGAGATTTCCTGCATGCCCCTACCCAGACACAAGTGTGGTGTCTTTATTGCCAGCACCCCACCCAGAGCGGTGCAGCTGTCACAATCAGAGAATCTGCATGACGTGTTACTATCACCCAAAGTGTCGTTTACATGAGGCCTTACTCTCAGTGTTGTGTAGTCTCTGGTCTTGACAAACATATAATGACGTATTAATCATCGTCTTCCAGAGTAGTTTCACTGCCCTAAATGGCCTCTGTGCTCCATCTATTCATCTCTTCGTACCGTAACCCCTGGCAACCACCGATCTTTTGTGTCTCCACAGTTTTGCCTTTAACAGGACGTCATAAATAGGAATCACACAGATGAACCCTTTTCAGATTGTTGGCTTTACGCGTTCTTGAGTTTCTGCCATATCTTTTCATGCCTTTAGCTCATTTCTTTTTCACCTGGTAATAGTCCAAATTGAAATAGGACAACTGTATTAAGTGTATTAAGGGCAAGTGCTCAATAGATGTTGCTGAATCAGTTTGAGTGATAGTTGAGCAAAATATTAATTAAATGAACTGATGGATGAAAAACATAAAATGTTGGATGCAATCCAAGAACAATCTGCCCGCTTGCAGGCAACCAAGACAGTGCCTCCTCATCCCCTGGCTGAGGGCCGGGAGCGTGGACCTCTCGGAGGGGCTCAGACCTGTCCCCCTTATTCAGCACCTCCCCCTGGGTTCTTGGAGATCTTTGACCTCTAGTGCCACGTTGCTCTACTTCTCTGAGACCTATACAATTGCCCAAACCAGAGCTGCATTGCCTACTGAAATTGGGAAGGGGGGAGAGTTCCACTAAAAAAATAAAATCTTGCAGGAGGCACCCACACTTGCACAACCCCTGAACTAAAGGACCAGAAAGGGCTGCACCCGACCACAACATGGACACAGTTAGGCTGTCTGGGGACCTTGGTCCCCAAACTCTGACTGCTTCCTCAGTCTTCCAAACCTCTCCTTTACCTGCCCTACCTCAAAACCACACCTGAGAGAAGCACAGGAAACCTATTGCTGGTTTTCCCACCTCCACTAAACCTCTCCATCCAGGACAGGAACTGCAAATCCTGGAATTCTTACCCTGTGGCTACCTCTCCATCCATAGTCTGCAGAAGAGGGTCTATCCTGGCAGAGAAAGACCCTCTGTCCCGGGCTGCACAAGGTAACAGATTTTCCCCATCTCCCTGAGTCCACTGAGTTTCAAGTACCTAGCTGTAATCTTAATTAAAACCAAGACAAGCTGAGAAAGACACTGGTGCCAACTCTCATTCCTCACAAGCTATTCTTTCTCCACCTGGCACCCTCCCACGCTTCCTTTGAGATCTCACACGAACGTCACATCTTTGGAGAAGACTTTGATGACTCCCTGCGCCCTCTATCCACCCTGCTGTGGCAGCAAGAGGCTGTGACATAACAATTTGTTTACATGTCTAGTCAGTTGAGGCCATGAACGTCCTAGATGTGGTGGTGGGACAAAGCCGTGTCTTTTTCTCTGCATTCTTTCCTGAATTTGGCAAACCGCAGGAGCTTCTAAAGAAATGTTTGTGGACAAGTAACTTTTTGCCTTATGTGCACATCAGAATTATGTCTTTTGTAATAAATCAATAAGGTTTCATACTGCACATACTCCCAGGTTATGCCAAGGAAAAAAAGGACACAAGCTTTCAGGCTACATATTGGCGAAGAGCCATCTCCTTGCACATCTGGAGCTGAGATGAGTGCTTCCAGCCACCGGCGACAGAATGGACGTGTGTATGGATTCACCTGGACAGGGGCACTGGTAGGACACCAAATGATGACTGTACCCTGTAGCCCAGCCTTTCAGCACCAGGTTTTGTGGAAAGAAACAATGACCATAGAAAGGGAAAAGTAAAGCCATTAATTCAGAGATTGCTACGGCACGGAAGTCAGTCACCACCACTTGGGTTTGGCAGATGCAAAGGCAGGCAGGGGAACAGGGAAGCTTGAGCGTGGAAAAGGAGAAGGCTCCAGATGAAACCTGTTTTGAGGCTATTGGCATAGGGAAGTTGGAGGTAGGGCTAGCTGAGAGTGGAGAATCTTACGTGATTGGTTAGGGGGACCTATTTGGTTTTCTATGGTTGGGTCTAAATTCGAAGTAGGGGCAAAAATTAGGTCCTGCCCAATTTTAGCTGGTTGTTCCAGAAATCATTGTTTATCTTCCTGGATTGTCAGTAGGGATGGCAATCTGGCTTCCTATAAATTTGACTTATGGCTGGCTGACTTCCTGGACTGTTTATTATAGCTAAGGGGGCTGGTTTCCTGGGCAGGTTGCTCCAGGTTGTGGATCCAAATTCTATTTTTATATATGGCTGGATAATTGTTCCTTTGTATTTTCAGTCTCTCAGCTTAGACTCAGTAGTGTGGAAATGCCATAGAACTGGGGGAAACTGTAAGAAAACCTCGAGTCCCCTTCAACCCTAATTGCTACATACAGGGGCACACACATCCTGGTCTTGGTTATTTGGGACAGATTCTCTCAGACAGCTCCTCTTCCAGATATATTACACAGAACCCCTATACTCTCTGGGAGAGTAGATCTACCATCTTTCCCCCCAGGCTCTCTGGAAGAGGACAGGGTGATCGCCTCTCCAGCTCTGTCCTCACTCTACATGCAGCAATTTAACAGTTCAATCCCACCGTTTCTCTGGATGCCCTGCCTATGTTTAATTTGTCCTTATTGCTTCACAGAGGTCAGAGGAAGGACGCTTTTGTCTGCTAATATTAGTCTTTTCAGAAGAATTTTGAGACACATGAACTCAAAATCTTCTGGAAGGAGCAGCCCATTAGTCTTATAGAACCACAGGACACAAGGCTTCGGATTCACTTCAGTGACAGGCTTATTCCTTCAACAAAGAGCCCAGAAACAAAGCGGGAAAGTGGGGGGAGCTTGTGGGGTGGCGGGGGCAGAGAGGATGCAAGCACCGCCCACAGCCCTGCAGCCCTGGTCGCTGTGCAGAAGCGCATCCAGGACGCACCGCCCCGCAACGCCCCTGGTGGCTGGGTGCCTGCACCCTGGGCTGGCAACCCGAAGTTCCGCGTCCCCCTGTCCTCTCAGGTGGCCGGAGCGCAGCCAGGCGCAGCCTCTGCGGCACAGCCCCCACCGCACGGCTATTTTTAGCCTCGCTGGCGGAGCCGCGGTGCTGCTGTGCCTGCTGTCAGCAGATGCGCCAGTGACGCAGAGCCTCTCTCCCAGCGGGTCTCCCCACCACCCATGGGGGCAGAGACCCTCCCTCTCCGTGGAATATGCCTCCTGGAGGCTGATCTGCCGTCCTGAGCCCCCACGTTAGGGGGCCCTCTATATTTAGGTACCTCTGAAAATCCAGGTTTGCTTAATGTCAACACTATCTTCATTCTACTTTAAAATGGTTTTCTCTGAGTAAGAGGAAGGAGTGTCAGGGAGAGGAAGAACTCTGGTGGGGACGTGCCATGTCTACATTCCGCTGCAGTTATAGGAACCCGCTCCCACCCACCCGTTTCCCCTACCCTGCCTCCCCCCAGGCATTTATTTCCACAAAAGCTCAGCACTGGGATGTCACCCTGCCCCCACCAATTTTTTTCCATGACTGTCAATCTCACTCCTACATGTGGTGTTACTTAGCCCCACCTGGAGGCCCCCTTCAGACCTCCAGGTGTGGTGGAAACAGCAGCCTCTGCCTTCCTGGGGACCCCTCCCATCTCTCTGCAGGGCACCCCTCCCCCCATGACTCAAATCTCTGGCAGGAGCACAGCCCTGGAGCACCTCACTCCACTTTTTCCAGTATGTTCTGCTTTGGAAGCTCAATTATATTAGCAATCCCAGCCCAGTATTAGCCAGGCAAATAAGGGCACGTTGTGTACTGTGGTCTAAAGTCACTCAGAAATAAATGTCTTGTGAATTTGCTTCCATTTTGCATTATCTAGCTGGTGATTCTTTAGGCACCATAAATTGAGATGGCCTATGAATTAAAAGGTTTTATGTTGTGTTTCCAACAAGTCAGATTTTCTTTTCAATTACTAGATCAAAGTACCTAGAAGACATGGAAGGGGTGTGTGTGTGTGTGTGTGTGTGTGTGTGTGTGTGTGTGTGTGTACATGCATGCACAGTTATGAAGTCCAGGCTGGGTAAGAGTTTACAGATAAAGATAGCAACAAATCTCTACTTAATACCTTCAGCTGTTTGTTGAGGTCAGACTATATGAAATTGAAGATAAAATGGTAAACCAGTCCCATGCTCTGCTTCCAGAAATTTAAAAGAAGGAGGAGTGACTAACTGGGGAATCAGTGTCATCCAGAAGTGAGTCCTGGGGACACATGGACAATACTTTTGTCAATGAAAAACTGACCCTGGTAGAGGAAAAACACAAACTGTAGTGCATCTGTCCAATCTGAGCTCCATAATTTGTGGGACCTTGGTATGAAATGAAAATAAGAGACCTCTCAGTCAAAAAGCTTTAAGAATTTAGGTGTTGATAGCAAAGCATCAAGCCAAGGGTGAATGACTGTGTCACAGCCTGAGAAATTGGGGAAATGCTAAAAATGCAAGGAATTCACCCGAGTGGCCATGAGCTGTTGTGTTGGCCATAAGTGGGTGACAGGAAGCAGTTCTATTCAAGGACAGTTCCTAGCAGCTGCAGGGGGAGAAAAGGTTCACAGTGGTTGAAAATAAGGTTTGTGTCCAGATAGGTTCTTCAGTTAGATGTGGTTCTGCTGAGAGGTCCAGGCAAGAGGAACTTCAGCCGTCTCCCTCCCCAGCAATGTCAAGGAAACGAGGCCTGCAAGAGGGTGCGCCCCACCTAAGAGGGCATGCTGCAATGGGGTAAAGTCCTTGTACCGCTGGCCCTTCTCCTCTCCCATCCATTGATACAGTGGGTCAAGCATGGCTTATTTTTGGGTATTATTGGAGGTGGCAAGCACAGGGGATTACAGCACCAGCCTGAGTGGGAAGCCTGGAGCAGGACCTTCCCCATAATTTTATTCCCACTTAAAAGTTCCCAGAAGGGATTTTCTTATACTTCCAAACTGGTGGCTCTGAGAGTAACAGTTTTTCAATAAGTCGGTAGTAGGAGATCACATGAGTGCATCCAAATTGGGAAATCATGAGAGTACCCCACAAAAGAACAATATAACTTGCTTTTCAACCTCCTCCCTTTCAGCCAATGTGTTGAAATGGACCCTGTGAAATACCTCGATGAGTTTTGTTTATGCTGGTACAAAAGCCCCAGAACTTCACACATGCTTGCTTTGGACATTTTCTTCAATAATATACAGAAAACTGTTTCACTTTAAAAAATGTCTGGACCATTGCTTTTCCCATAATAGAGAACATGAGAGTGAGAATTTGGCTTAAGAAGAAGTCTTTAATAAATAAGAGCTTTCTCATAAGCATGTGGAAGAATTGTGTAAATGGTTTGTGTTTAATATCTTTAAAATAACTCAGCAAAAAAAAAAAAGTTTTTTAAATAAAAAAACACAGCAAATGCTTTGGGCTAAAAGCCACCCAGAGATCCCTCATGACAGAGCAGATAGCGAGAAGTTACTACACCTTCCAATATCTATTCCTACCACTATTAGTCCTAATGACTATTGAATAGTCATTTAAGAAGTTTTTCGGGAAATGATTAATTCCCACTCAGTCACTTAATCCAGAAAACTGGCTTCTGTCAAGTGGACAAAGTTGAAAAGCCTTTTTGAAAAGAATCAGAGAATAGTCATGGGATTAAAAGAAAAAAAATTTAAAGGAGAAGGGTATTCATAGCTGTAAAATTTGCAGAGACCAAAAATCAATAATAGTTGTAGTTAAAGTGTAGTGTTTGCTCTCTGCCAGACACTTTTTCAAAACTTATTATCCCTTTTTATTTTTGCAGATGAGGAGACTGAGGCGAAAGCAGGTTGTCCAAAGTCTCAGCATGTAATTATTTGTGAAGGAGTAAAAAGTGAAGTCAGCTGTTCTAATCCAAACCACCCACTGTCTTCCCATCTGGGACAGCGGCATAAAGACCAACAGCCCCGGGACCCAATGAACTAAGAAAGAAATTGTTTCCAACCTAGTTGCAAGATAGAAGATGAAGAATTTTAGCCCCAGAAGGGATTTTAGAGAAGTTTTCAACTTTTTATAGGACCCTTCCCCCCTCAAAATTTTACGAAAACATCAGTATGTCATTAATTCTGCTCCCATAAGACAAGGGTCTTAATACATTGAGAAGGAAGTCAGACAGTGTTACAATTTCTTTTTTTACTTCAACAATTAAGCTTAATTTAGAAAACTCATAAGGAGTAAAGGCCATCATATTTACTTGTCATTTACTCTTCGTATTTTCCTTTTATTACTCCTCAATTTTCTACATTCTTTCTTTTATTACCTTCTGTCTCAAGCTTTAACCATTCTTTTAGGTTAGAGCTACCAACAACAAGTGCTCCTAATTTCTAATTTCCATTCATATAAGAATGATTTCCCTATCATTCCAGAAGAATCTTCTCAATGGAATGGAATTCTGGGTTTACAATTCTGTGAGTGCTGCAAAAGTGTACCACTTCCTCTTGGCCTCTATTGCTTCCAATACAAAATCTCCTGTAATTTGAATTTTTCTTCTATGTGTAATACATCATTTTTCTCTGCCTTTAAGATTTTTTCCTTATTTTTAGTTTCTGTTGTTTGACTATGATTTTTCTTGGTGTTTATTTATTTACTTGGTTTTATTCTATTTGGGATTCTATCAGTTTTCTGAATCTATAGGTTTATGGTTTTGCCATTTAAAGATTTTTTAGATATTAATTCCTCAAATAAGTTTTCATTGCCACCTTCCTCATATTCTTGCAGGAGGGTTTTTTTGGTTGTTGTTTTTTACCAGCCTCACATGTTCCTGAGACTGTTTTTTGGTGGGTTTTTTTTTTTTTAATGTATTTTCCCTATATTGTTCATGTTGGGTAATTTCTCTTATTCTTTCATCAGGTGCACTACTTTCCTCTCTTCTTCATTCTGTCATTGGTATCATCTTGGTTCTTGGTATGACAAGTGATTTTTGTTTTATTGATACTTGAATAATTTAGTTAATATGTCATGAAACTCTGGCTCTTATTTAACTTTTCTGTTTTAAATAGCTTCCTTTGAGATCCCTGCTATAGAGATAGGGAGTAGGTAGGTGCTGCCTCATTACTGTCAGATGAGAGTAAAATCCAGATTTACTACTTGGTCTCCATTGACAACCGAAAGGATAATTTTCCTTGCTTGGGGTACTTGGGGAAGTTCCAGATTCTTCACAGGCCACCACTGATATGTCCCTACTTAGGAAGAAGTGAGGCATCTTACTGCTGCTCTTCAGGCCTCCACTGAAACCACATGTAGGCGGCCTTAACCACCTGATTCTTCCATAGGCCATTTCTGATTCCTGCATAGCAAAGAGGAGGAGAGTTGCCTCTTTGACTTCTGGTCAGTGAATCTGTAAGTCTAGGCTCAGTTGGGAAGGGTACAGCTAGCTACCCCCTTGGCCATCTCTGACACCATTTTGGTGGAGGAAAAAGAGTTGGAATACAAATGTGGACATCTAGATTGTCCATTTTATACTTGCTGTTAAGAGTTGGGGTGAGACATCAGATTTTTCTGTAGAATATAACTATAGTGACTATTATTATCTAATAATTGGTGGTCTGGCAAGGTTGTTTCTTTTTGTTAATCCTTTGATTAGAGAGAAAGCTTTGAGATATTTGTTTTGTTCCCATTGATATTTCTAGGTTGCCACCTTTTCCAATTTCCAATCTGGAATACATGAGGCAAAAATAAGACCCAGGGAACTCATCACCTTGTCATTTTTCTAGAATTTTAAGCCAAACTCAGCAGGAGAAATATAAAAATGTACATCTATTCCATCACTCCAAAAATGGAAATCACCAATTGAGATTTATTAATCAAAAAAGACAATGTATTTCAGTAGTGAAAAGGCAGTCTCTTCAACAACTGGTTCTGGAACAAATGGAAATCAAAATAAAAAATGAACCTCAGTCCTTACTACACCATACACAAAACTCAACTCAAAATGCATCTGAGATCTAAATGTAAGACTCAAACTATAAAATTTTTTGAAGAAAATCTAAGAGGATATCATTATGACTGTGGACTCGGCAAAGATTTGTTAGATATAACACAAAGTCCAAACTATAAAAGGAAAAATGTCATTATAAGGGCTTATTCAAATTAAACACATTTTTGCTCTTCAAAGATAGTTGCAAAATGAAGCTGTCCTTTGAATCTTTGCAAACCCTGTATCTAACAATACAATTTTATTTTAAATATGTAAAGAACTCATAGCTTACAAAAAAGGGCAAGCAACCTACTTAAAATTGAGGAAAATATTTGAGCAGTTCACCAAAGGAAATATACACATGGCCAAAAAGCACATGAAAAGAAAAAAGACACTCAACAGTCAAAAGTTATCATTAAAATGTACATAGAGACCACAATGAGTCACTACTACACACTCACTAAAATGGCAAAAAATGAAGGAGTGTGACGATAACAAGTGTGGGCAGGGATGTAAAGTGACCAAAACTCTCCACCATTGCTGATTAAAATGAAAAATGAAACAACCACTTTGGAAAACATTTTGGCTATTTCTTAAAATCTTAAATATGTATCAACCATATGACCCCATCATCTCAACTCCTAGACATCTACCCAAGAGAAACACAAGCATATGCTCACACAAAGACTTTGCATCTAAACATTCATAGCAGCTTATTTGTAACACCCCAACTTGGAAACAACCCAAATATCCATCAAGAAGTGAATGGGTAGACAAATTTTGGTGTATCCATACAATAAACTATTACTCAGCAATAGAGATGAGTGAACTACTGATGCAAGTGACAACATGGATAAATCTAAAAATAATTATGCTGATCAAAAAAGACAGACCAAAAGAAAAGTATGTAGGATATGATCCCATTTATATAAACTAGAAAATACAAACTAGTCTGAAGTGACAGAAATAAGATGAGGTTGCCTGGGGCTGGGAGATGGTTGCAAGAAGGGGATTACCAAGGAACAGGAGGAGATTTTTGTGGATGATGAATATATTCATTATCTTGATTGGGGTTATTGTTTCCAGCCTCATCAAATCGCATAATTTAAATTTGTGCCATTTAATATCAGTCAATTATATTTCAATAATGCCGACTGCAAAATAGTTAGCTCATGGGTTTGTGCTGAGGATTAAATATGCAAACAGCTAGCTAAATGCTTGAGACTTCTGGCTTTTATTCTTCTCTACCTCTGTCTCCTTCTTTACCTCTCTTCACATGGAGATTAAGTGAGTGAAGCAGAACAAAAAAGAGTGTGTTTTCCTTCCTATTTTGCGGGATCTGATAGTGTGTTCTGCATAGCACAGCTGTTTCATCCACACTGAGTCTACTATGACAATGGAAGCACATTCAGTAAGCAACTTTACAATCAGTCACAGAGCAAGGGAACACAGTTGTTAGGACTTTGCCCTTCATTGAAATGTTTTAAGTCCAGCATGCTTAGCCTCCTTTCCTCTCATTTTTAATTTCTTCTTCCTGCTTGTCTTACCTTAAGTCTTTCCGTTCATTCATTTTTCTCTCCATTTCTGTAACTTCTCAACCAGGTTGGATTTGTCATGAAATGCTTTTAAATTCCTTCTGCCTAATCTGTTTTCCATGTGCTTGTCCCAGGAGATTTTACCAAATTATCATTTAATGTTAAAGCATAGTGTTACTATTTTATTTACTGACTTAACAGCACTTTTTATCATAACTGCTCATTGTTCTGTTTATTAAGCTTTGGCCTTGTCTTGGCTCCCTGCTCTGTTACAGTGCAGCATTGTGTGAAGGTGAAGTTGTGCTCTGACAACTGTGGGGTATCAGCTTGTGGGTGGAAGGCGAGTGACTCATTGGCCCTGGGATAGTGAGTTCTGAAAACTCAGATGTGTGGCACAGGTGGGAGTTCAGTCCACATTACTGGAAAATGACTCAGCCTGACTAAGCGGTGTACTAGGTAGTCAGCCATCTGCACGTGTTCATCACCTGCTTGAGAGGAGGCAGGCATTATTACAGTTCACATCAGTGTCTCCAGAATCTTAGTATGTTCATGTTATGTCATGCTGACATAATGTCAGTGTATGTACATGAAAAATCAGTTTAACCCTTTGTACCATGAGAAGCATGAAGGTTATAGCTGAGGGAATTGAGTGTGATTCAATCCTCAAAATAATGCACAAAATCAGTAATTCTATGGCTCCTAGGCTAAAATGCATAATAACTATGTATGACCATACAACCTTTGTGTTGATTTTCCTAGAAAATTCCATTAATTTGATACCGTGACACATCACATACTCCTTGGTAAAAATAGTCGGTGCCTCACAGGGCTCTAATATTGATTGTTTAAAGATTTAATCAACTAATTAAATAGTTTGAGAGTAACTTTTTCTGGAAAAAGACCAGGACCATGTGAGTCCAAGCTGCTTCTTCCTTCAGACCTTATCTTAAAATTTATTTCCAAAGATAGAGAAAGGTTATAACATATGACTATATTTCATGAGTAATAGAAAGCCTTTGGTTGTACTCATTGTAAGAAGTCATTTAAAGAATTTTATGTAAATTTCTGAAAGTAGCTCTGGGTCACTTGTGAGAATATAACTGAACTGGGATCCAACCCAGATCTTGTCTAACTTAATTTAATCATAAACTTTTTTGCTGCTTAGAACTTTCTTTCTTCTTGTGATTAAATCTGTGAGCATGTGCTGAAACCATTGAACAACCATTTGTCTTAATGTTGCATCCCATAATTATTGCTGCTTTTATGTAAAAGGCACAAGGATTAATTGGACAACACTGAAAGAAGGGCCCTAAAAACAAAGTCCACGTCCTTTCAGATAGAAGCAGCATCTTCATTTCTATACCCCAACACCTGCAGTATGTGGAAGAAACAGACACTCAATAAATGAATAAATGTGTGGCCACAGTCTTGACTCTGATTTATTATCATGATGCTTCCTGTGACCTGTCTCCACGGTGTTGGTCTGGGATTCATGGTGTTTGGTTCCTGAGCACCAGTTAGAGGCTAATTTGACTTGTTCTAGATGAGAGTCTGCATTTCCTTTAAGATAACATGAATGATACCAACAGTTCTAGCCACAAACAGAGAAACACCAAAGAGAAAATGAAGGGGGCCTCCCTGGTGGCCCAGGGGTTAAGTCTCAGCGCTGTCACCACCAGGCTTGAGCCAATCTCCCACCAGGGAGCTGACCAGCATGGCGCAGCAGACCTCTCCTGTCTGGCCTGCGGCTCCCCTTAGCAGTGTATCTCAGTAGGTCCACCTGTTCTGCCCCTCCTCTGTCTCTGGTGAATCCTCTCAACCACCCCCCCACACACACACACACCCCTCTGGCCCACACCTTCTATGCAAAAAAAAAAAAAATATCTTTTAAAAAATTGAGAAAAATGAAAAGAACAAACAAGAAGGACCATGAGGAAGGAAAAAATAAGAGATAGGGAAATAGACAGTGACTGAAATAAAAGGATTGACGAGGAGAGGAGAGGACACAAGATGGACCCTGACTTGCAAGATGAGACATTGGAACCTGATGGGGGTCCAGGGGAGGATGGAAGTCAGGAAGAAACCCGTGGAGGATGGGGGGGTGGGAATGTCTCTTTGACTCCAGAGCAGACGAGCCTCCCTCATCAGCTCTGTTTCAAAGGCCACAATATAGTGGATGAATGTGTCCTCTTTGCCTTAGATGCCACTTAGAGTCTGACCCAAATGAAGCAGAGAAGAGGAATGATACTCTTTCCTCTTGAGTTACATTTTACCAAACCTTGGCTTGCAGCCCAGATCTTGGAAATAGGCCATCTTTGATAAAACAATGCAGCCTACAGATGAACAGATCTGAGAATCTGGCCAAACTAGAGGGGCACAAAAGGGCCATAGGGATCTGTAAAAAATAAATAAATAAGTAACACTAGTTTCTCCAAGTAATTTAGAGCATTGCCCCCTTAGGATAAATTCAGAAAGAAACTCCATAGCTCCTATTTCAATCTGGGCATTGGGAGATAGAACGACTATCTAAAGTTTGTATCATTAGTGATGAAAGTATAAAAGGAAGTCAGGAGTCCTCAGTTCTAAGCTATGGTGTTGCTTGTTTCCCCCATCCTTTCTCCCCTCCTCTCTTTCTTGCTTTAAAAAAAATTAATTGGCTTTTCAGAAGAAACTCATGCTTAGTTTAAAATCACCACTTCTACTCATTCACTTCATGTGAAAACCCAGAGGATTTTGAGATATCACCCCAACTTTTGTTCCTGCCATGAGTCTGGAAACAACTACTTTCTGTCCTTGTGGAAGGTGCAAACTAATTTTTTCTTATGCTTCATGAGTTGATGTTTAAAGTTCATTGGAAACCCCATGTGAGCAGACCCACCTCAACCCTGCGCCTTTATGCCGTTGCTTTGTGGAGGAAGCATTCTTTGAATTATTTGCTGTCAGCTGGGTCAGGGCTACTTCTAAGACCAAATTCTTGATTAAAGGCTAGGAGATGGGAGCGTGCCTTGCTAATAAGCAGCATAAAGAAACTACAAATTGTATGAAGACTTTAATCTCGAGATAATTTAGATGCTCAAATAATTTACCCACGTTCTGTTTGTCACTTTACATAGGTGTTTCTGTATTCTCCATTGTCCGTTTTTACTTAAGGTCAGTGTCAAATATTCCATTTGCTTGCCCTACTTTTGCACAAATTCAAATCAATCTGTGGATACTAATTTTCTTCTCTGTCCTGGACTCTGTTGTGCTGATTTTTTGTGGGGAAATTACAGAACAAATAAAAGCCATTCTCTGCTTTCAGGGTATCATTATCACCTGTTTTCTCTCTAATGCAAATCCCTAGTAGATCAAATGAAAGAAAGGACCAAGAAAGAAAATGATGAAACTTTAAACTATTCATTTATAGAAAGGGACCCTAAATTTTTTTAGAATTATGAGGATATGGGAGATTTCATTGGTCTCAAAGACTCTGCTCATTCCTCTATGATGGTCTGTCATGGTTTCCTGCTCGAGTCTGGCCCAAGTGTCAGAAGTTGAGATTGACATTGCGGACCAGTCCAGTGCCTGTCCCCCCTATAGTCTCTCACCCATCCCTTCTGCAGAAGGGAGCCATTTCTGGTATAGGGACACGTTCACCTGTTGGAGATCATCTGGGGAAAAACATTCCTGTTAAAGCAGATGTTGTTGGTGCCACCTTTTCCCCTACTTTGTCCTTCCTGCCATGCAGCTGAGATGCACAGAAGATGGCAGCTATTTTGTGGCCACAGAGAAAGACTAAGAGAATGATAGAGATACAAATTATGACCCGAAGATGATGAATCACTGCCAACAGCTGTCTAGGTCCAGATTCCTGATTCATTTAGGAAAAAAAATAAATCCTAATATGTCTAAGAAATTTTCTAAGGCAATGTTGAGTAAATGGTTCAAAACATCAGCTCTCAAGGCAGATTACTCAGCTGCAAATACCAACAGTACTACCTGATAACTGTGTGAACCAGAGCACATTCTTCATGCTGCTTCTGCCCTGATTTGCACCTACATAAAATGGTGATAAAAAACAATACATGTCTCTCGGACATTAGGAACTCTCAGGGTCCTGAACCCCCAAAGACAACAATATTCCTTGGAAAAACCATTTCATAACACAGACCACTTAAGATACCACCTCTTAGAAAATCAGGCACTGCCTGCTGTATAAGAACTTTCAGAATCTTTTCCTTGAAATCCAGTTCAAGAGAACCAAAACTTTTGAAGAGCCACCTCCCCAACCTAGTCCTACTGACCAAAAATAGAAAATCGTGCTTAGCGGCCTAGCCCCAGAAAAAGAAAATCAGTGAATAAGATTTTGGGACTTGTTACATAGTTCAGAGTAATTCACACTAGAAAAAAATAGAGTGTCTCTGGTCATATTGCCGGCAGCACTCATCAATATTGGATGCCATGTATCTATAATTAAAACCAAAGTCTCTTTTAGTTTTTTGGCATTGCATTTTCAATATTATTGACATTTTCTCCTTAATTTCAAAATAATTTCATAGTAAAAATGCAATACTGTTAAAAATGTAAATTATCCCTAGTTAGATCTATGCAATCTCATTTCAAACCCAGTAAGTTTTTTGGAAGTTCATTAATAATGTAATTCTGAAATCTTGTCAATGGAAATAAAAAGAGTCAACAATAGCCAAAATAACCCTAAAGAAGAACAATAGGGAGGATTTCCTCTTCAGTATATCATAATTTATTATAAAATTGCAGTAGACCAGACAGGGTGATTGTGTTCCAAGGATAGACAAATGAAGCGAATATGAAGTCCTAGAAACAGACAAGTGCGTGTTTCCACACTTGACTTTTGAAAACTAGGTACTGCAAACAATGGGGAAACAAATCAATTGAAAAAAAATAGATAGGAAACTCAGTTGAAAAATGGGCAAGTGATTCATACAGGGATTTCCCAAAAGATTTATAGTTCTAAGTTCCCCATTTGCATCATAATTTCATTTCAAACATTTAAATTTTAAAAATGGTTTTTTATTTAAGTCATATATATATATATATATATATATATATATATAACATGCAACTAAGGGTACCTGTCCCCTCTCAAGTTTTATGAAGAAAAAAATCTGATAGGTGTGAGATTCATATTATCATACCCTTTGCTGTTTAATTCCAGAGTTTAAATACCTTGTTTGGGATTTGGGGGTAAGACATCTGCTTATCTTGGCTTGTCCTGTTCTCTCTATTTTTGGTGCCTTAAAGAGTACTGGGAACTGTATCATCTGGGACCTACATAGCAAAGAATGTGCTTTTCTTTCCAGCAATGGAGCTGGCAAAAAAAAAAAAAAAATTAAGCACTCTAGACCAAAAGAAAAAAAGTCCTCTTTCAAGCACAAGGCATGCTCAGACTATACCGGAGGCTGCAAAAGGGACAAAAGGATATTGTAGACTCAAGTCAGCAAATGTTCCTTTGAATGCATAACCAGCTATGTAAATATGTTGACAATCTTTTCTTCAAGGAAATGAAGATGAGAAGTTTCAACAGCCCTATAGAGAGGCAATCCTGCCCACCCTCTCTATCTAATAGCTTGGCATTTGTTTTTTGTTGACTGTGTTTACCGTGGGGAAATCAGGGGTATAATGTGGAGGATGGGGAACTAATTGGCCAATATGTGAGCAAAATGTCTTTTGCCAGCAGGGAACAAGACCACAAATCAAAAAGAAAAAATTTCACTTAGCATAATGCCCACTAGGTCCATTCATGTTGTCACAAATGGTAAACATTCATCTTTTTTATAGCTGAGTAGTATTCCATTGTTTATAAGTCTTTCTCCATCTTGAGCCATTGATGGGCACTTAGGTTGTTTCCGTACAGTGGTTATTGGAAGTAATGTGGCAATGAATATAAGAGTGCACATATCTTTTTGAATTAGTGTTGTCATAGTCTTCAGACAGATACCTAGAAGTGGAATAGTGGGATCATATGGTACTTCTATGTCAGATGGAGAAAGATAAATACCATATGATTTCACTCACTAAAGAAACAAAATAAAACAAAACAAACTCTTAGATTATAGGAACAAAATGGTGGTTACCAGAGGGAAGTGGGGGGCGGGGAACAGGTAGATTAGTAAACAGGATCAGCTGTTGGTGGTTGGTTGGAAATTAGAGTTTTGGCAATGCTCAGAATGTAGTTTACATATATGTCAAATTAAAATGCTTTACCTGAAACCTATATGCTTTCGACTAATGTTGTGTCCATTTTTTTTTTTAAGTTCGGGATTCTAAACTTAAATTTAGTTTACGGGAGAAGAAAAAGAGAAGTTGC